>JAQIXA010001148.1:0-28357 GCA_034699045.1 Nanhermannia cf. coronata Gr-Ori-00579 | reverse complement strand
AGCACACAGTGAGCTATTTAAGTACAGGGAACATTTTTGGTTCGATCTCTGCTTAAGAGGGTGCTTGAGAATCCCTGGTTTAGAATTTTGATTAAAAAACTACGTTAGCCTAAACTAATTCTATCTACTTATTAAACTCGAGATTGAGATCAAGATTAGATTATTTTATTTTATCATCTGTTTATTGGGAAGTACGCGGGTGCAAAAAAGTGAAAAATTCGGAGAAAACCGGAAGAAGCCCCTCGTCTCAATTTCCCCAAAACTTGTTGATCGTGATTTTTCAATATCAGTATCTTGATTATTTTAGACTTTTTTGACCTAAAAACTTAATTTTTAGGTCATATTATTATTATTAGTGATATAAATATCCATACAAGTCAGATGGAATCTAAGCCTTTACTTGACCTTAGACTTGATCTTGATGATGGTGCCAGTGACAATGGCAGGGATCATCAAAAAGTGGAAAAATCTTCAATTTTTGCAAGCGCAATTTCAATTTTCTTTGCTATGATTCTGGTTTCAATTTTGCCAATTTATCTTTTCATAATGGTAAGTTTTCATTTAAATATTTTAATTATACAATTCAATTATACCTCTGCCTCTGCTGCCTATTAAGCCATCACAAATGGACATACTTGTATTGTACATTGTATTCAAAAATGTTGAGGTTGAGGTTGATCTTATAAAATAGGTTTTTTATTAGCCTACATAAGATTTTGGCTTTTTCCCCATTCTTAATGGGGAATCTGCAAATTTGCAAATCGACTTTATATTAATGGCACTTAATTACTCTACATATATTTTTGCAGTTTTGTATGCGTTCGGAGATTAGAAAGTCTTCAGAGAAGGAACTTTGTACTTGTTCGTGTTTTGATTCCATTTTTAAAGGTAAGTTTTCGATACCTTAAGAATATATACCTAGTGTAAATACAGCTCCTGGCTCTGAAACCTCAATTATGCAAATTAGAATAAAAACGTGTAAAATTGATAAGAAAATATCATTATACAATACATTCTAAAAATTATGATCAAAATCGGAGTTTTCAGATTTCAGAGCTAAATAACAATAAAATTGTGAGATTTTTAGCTTCTTTTTTTTTTTTTTTTTTTTTACTAAATTGCTAATTTTGATTAAAAATCTAGGTGAATACGAGAATGGATTGCCACTGTACAAGCACATTTACTTCAATGTCACTAGAAACATGTTCCTAATCTGGTGTCTCACATTCTCGGCCATCTTATTCACATACAAAATATTCAAAAAGGCGTTATTTTACCTGGTTATGTCATCAATTTTACGTTCAACAATGGCTTGCTCCGATAATCAACTTGGGCTTGACAAGAATATGATAATTGTAGCAATTACATCAATCGTTCCATCATTTTTCTCCTGGTGGACTTGGATCAACCATCTGAATACACTTTCTTCGTCAAAATCACAACCTGGACAAGTTCACAATTACAATGGAACACTCTTGTATTTTCAAACAACTTATGTATTCACAGCAGTCTATGCAGCTTCTAATCTACTGACCAAATCAAATTCCAAGCAAAATTTTGAAGGGTACACCAAACTGGAGTTGAACTTTTTGACTGAAAAGTTGAACTGGAAGTTTTTTTGGTCATGTTGTCATCTAATAATCCTACTGCCATTCTTCCGTTTGGGCGTTCACCTATACTCTATTTATGCTGTTTATAAAGGACCTGACCTAATTTTTGGAGAATTATATAATTACACTAATTCTACCAGTTATTTTGTAAATGAGGTAAGCATATCCTCTTGAAATAATTGATCTCTTTCCTACTTTTTTGGCATGATATTTATCTAAAAATACTTACAAAATAATACTATATTAGGTCTAATTTGGCTATTATATTGACAAAACTTTGCAAAATTACCCGCGACTACAACAGTATGAAATTCCTATTTTAATTTATTAAAGTCGAGTTTTTATACTATATTTATATATGCCACTTGTAGGCTAATAAAATAAATGTAAAAATGTACTATCTTTGAGATCTACTCTTTTATAAATATTTTTTTGAGCCTTTGAACTTTGAGAATTTATGTTCAGATACAATTTCGACATATTATTTATTACATTTTTTTGGATATTTGAAACGAAACATAAAGGCTTTTATCGCACATTACTAGAGAAAATAATGTCAAAAGGAAATTTCATGCTAATCCATAATATTATTTACTACTATTTTACTATTATGTACTAAACTATATTGTGCTTACTAACTAGATGTTATTTATAAGTATTATTTTTGTAATATATTGTTAATATTATGACTTTCCATTTTATTTCCAGAAATTGCGTGACTTTGTGCTATGTTTATTCGATTTTATCCAGATGTTTATCGCCTCCAAGTTTATGATATTCGCCACCAAAAATGGAATTCCAATGTTCAAGAAACTCGTTCCTTTTATTCTATGTTATACTCTCATTATAATTTCTTCGATTTTGATTTAATTTTACATTTAAATATACAATGTGCTATTAACTTTTATATTAATCCTAATGGTAATGCATGTTAAGTTGAGTTCAAACACATAGTATGTAAGAGTTTTCTGAAATATATTTCAAACTTTTCAACTCAAATTCATATATGTATATACCTACCTAGGTAATTTGTTCAAGTCTCAAGCTCAAGTAAAAAATTCTAGTCCTACTTTCTCCATTGACTATAGTGCCACTAGCACTAGCACTATAATTACATCTACTTTAGTTTTTATTATTGTTAATTACCTTATAGTTAGAATAAGAATATTAATTAAATAGTTGAGTTGAAAATGTTAATTGTAATTATCAAAAACAATTGAACACCTTACCTACCTTTACTTTCCAAAATCCAAAAGCGCCATACTTTCACCGCATACAAGCTTTTATCTAATATATACCTACATAGAGGTACATATATACAGAATACAGGGTGCTCATGGCTCATAGAATAAGTTTACATTATGCAAAATGCAAACACATTCCATACTTTCTAGGTTTAAATTTAATTCTTAAAATAATTAAGTACCTATTATCAAAAGGGGAGAATAATAATAGCTTTTTTGCATTCCAAAGCATTTTAGAGAAATGTCAGCTCAGCAGATATTTAATTTTCTGCATTACATTTTATATATCAGTAAATATACTGATATATTTATTAGGGTACATAAGTTTAAGTTTAAGTATATCTAAGGTTAATAAGTATGCAGAAGCAGAATCCACTATGCAAAAATCAATAGATAATAATGAGAATTGAATGAATTACCTACCTTTTACCTTTCTATTATCTACCTACCTATAGACTTTTATTTGTATAAGGTCAAATATTTTCTTACTAAATTACTTGATGTTTGATATTTGGTATGGCAAATTGAAAATTCCAGGTAGGTACCTTACATTTTATTCTAATTTTATCCTTTAATGCAATGCAGTCTTGATAAATCATAGGTATTTATGATATGAAGTAAGTACAAGTTTGATTTTATTTTAAATTGTCATTTTTATTGTCATGTCATATAATAACGTCAATTTCCCAAATAAATTGAGTGCTCTCGATCTTTCCTAATCGGATCTCGATCTAAATGTAATTTTGAATTACCAAAGTGTTTGTATACTTAAGATCTACCTTAAGTAAGTAGCAATTCGGCTTAACTACCTATACCTACCTTATCTAAAATACTAACTGAGCTGATAGTATCCATAAAAAGTTCAAACCTTCAATTTTCAGTAATTTAATTTCATTGATTATCGATATTTTTCTTAAATTGAACCAAGAATTCATTCAGGGTATGATCAATAATAATAAAATTATGATCTGCATCTGCATCTGTATCTGAATTCTGAATGAAATTGCAGATATAAAGATCCAGATCCAGTGAATGAAAGTGAAATAAAGGTGAAAGTCTGCGTAAAAAATTGATTTTTCCACAAAAACCCTCTCTCAATTCGCCCCAAATATGCTGCGGGGCTGAATTTCTAGTACTAAAACACAGTAGTTACTTTTTGCTATATCTTTTCTATATAAAAATGTTTCGTGCCATCTGAATCTAACTAAACCAATCGACTTTTATTCTATCGATTTCTTTTTGCAGCAGAACTTTCTACTAGAATTATAATTTGTAGACTACCTACTACTACTTACTACCTATATAGACCATACAATTTTTGCAAAAAATTCCGAATTCCGAAAGTCTGCCTCAATTCGGAATAGTTAAATTAATTATTCAAGTCCGTTTATTAATGTCCAGTTATAGTTTATAAGTCATAGTTAATTGTGCAATACTCCAGAGGAAAATTGGCTTATTTATAAAGGGACTGGACTGGACAACCCTGCAGGTTTTTTGGTAAGTCATTTATTAAACACTTTATTTTAGTATCATCTCATCATTGATTGATATTGAAAGACTATTCGATATCGTGATGGTAAATGTAGAACAAATATAAATATCCTTATTTTTGGTCAATTATCTTGGGTTCTCATAAATCTAATTATTTTTTAGTTTGAGTCGTCATTGTTCGTCCAACTTGCTTTTAATTTATTTACTGGACTGGCACAGGACTCTGGACAGACTTGAGGAATTATTTGCAAAATCTATAAGTAGTCTACAAATTCTGCAATCTACATAATTTTTAAGCAAGAATTTAGGTTTGTAATCATTATAATTTATACACTAATATTATACTAGATTTTCATTTAATTCGGCTTGGAAAAACCATATTTTGGGTTGGTAGAGTACACGAAAGGCTGTTCATATTCATATAGTTCGTTCCCTATCTAATAAACCTAATTGAATATTTTACTCAGGGTTAATAGTTTAAACTTTAAACTTTAAACTACCTTTATGTATCGAACAATTTATTTTGTGATCAATTTGACCAGTAAAATACAAAATAAATGAGGGCAAAAATGGTTTTTAAGAGCTCGATTAAATGAATAGATCATAAACATAAACATTTACCTTCTTTATTTATTAAAATGTACTTTTAAAATATATTATTTTTTTAAAATCAAGTTGTTTATTTTAGATTAAGTAAAGAAGTAAGAAAGTAGCTAAAGCTAAATCTACCCAGAAAAGACAAGGCCTAAGCAGATTGAACCTGAAGCAAATCTCATCAATTGAATTGAGTCAAGATTTTGAGGTCAATTTACTCTGTGACTGTGTCTGTGCTAGTAAAACAAGTATTTCATTGACGAATTTTTATCTGGGAATCTGAATTACTTCAAGTTCAGAAAATACAATTTTTAACCTAATAACTAACCGCTGAAACGAACGAATCTCTTTCAATTAAAATACTCGTTGTTGTCTGTATATATCTGTAATTGTAACCTTTTGACCTGAAAAATTTATCAAGATGGTTCAAAAATATCAAAGTCCTGTTCGTGTTTATAAGTAAGTTTCTATACCCATAAAATTTCAATTCATTATTTGATTTTTCATTAATTTTAATTATACATAAAACATTATTCATGCTAACCTTTGGCCTAACTTTTTTTTATCTCTTAGATATCCGTTCGAACTTATCATGGCTGTAAGTAAATTTTTGATTATAATTTCCTTTTCCTGCTTTATGCTATAATACTGATATTTTTATTATCTTGAATTGCAAATCATATCTGATTCGAATCGAATTTAAATAATTTATTAATGTTATCTAGTAGTTAGTAGTAAGTGCATATTATATTGGTAACTGGCTAAAAAATACGGCATTAGCATAAGATTATTTAATGAATAGGTAGGTATGAATGAGATATATTATTTATGATAATATATATTGGTAATTGGTAGTATCTGTATTCTGTATCTGTATATTGATAACCTACGTAATTTGGCTATAATTTTAGTTTCTACTTCCTTATACGTAACTTAATAAATACCTATTAAATTAGTTTAGTTTAGTAGGTACATTAAATATTGATTTATTAATGGCTAAATAAGTTTTACCGAGTCCGCAATTTCTTTCTTGTACAAATAAATAGTAATAGTCTTATTATATAGTACCCTATTTATTGTAATTATAAATAGCTAGGTTTATTAAATTAATTATTCTTTCGCAGATTATTTGCCAACTCTATATGACAAATCAAATTAACTTATTTATATCATTAGCATTAGCTAGCAACAGCCAGATACTGATACTACTAGGTTACTTAGTTATGTACTTACTATGTATCTCTATCTCTATGTCTGAATTATCTTTTTCGGTAAGCGTTTATTATTAGGAAAGTAGGTACATAGTTATTAAATTCGATTGGTTTATTTAAAAAATGATTTTAAGTAGGTAAGTATTTCATAGTTAATTATTATTTAATCTTTTAAATGTGGACTATTATCGTTTAATTTTAAACTATCTAAATACTACCTATATGTTTGTAATGTAGGTATTATACAAATTTTGTCTTATGATTTGATAACTTGAGGTAGTTATGTAGTTAGTTAGTTAATCTTATAAATTATACCTTATTTTTAGAAAACGTAGGGTAGTATAGCATACATCGGTTCTAGTTCTGTTTTAGATCTAGATAAGCTTTTAACTGCTTGCTAATTTAACTAATGGTATGGTTAGAAGTTAGTGTTTTGGCTTGATATTTGATATATAAAATTGATTCAAAATAATTGATAGCTCAGCTCGGTCTCGATTGAATAAGTTTAATTATTTAGAGTTTTTAAAATCGATTCGATTGTAAAGTAGAATTTGGGCTCACGTGAACAAAATTATTTTTATTAAAAAGTAATGGAAATATCCAGCTAGGCCAGTTTTAAGCGTTCAAATTTCAAATGAAATACATTTTATTAGACTAGATCAAAATACATAGGTATTATACTTTTCTTTTGCCTTAAATTAAAGAATAAGGTACCTGTACCTGAGCTTATTATATAAATTGAAATGTTTAATATTTTATACATATTGAAAATTCATTATGTATGACATGATATGACTTGAATGTATCATTATTGTACCCACATATATAGCCCGTATAGAATAGATAGTAGGCACGTAGGTACTAGTAAAGAGAATTGCGAACTAGAATTAAGCATAAGACAAAATTAAATTTTTGCTAGCATATATCGATTCCCAATATTTCCAATTATACTTAATCTTTTATTAGGTAGGAAAGTAAATGACCATTTATTAAAATACCTCTTTTTTAAAGGCTTATGAAAGAAGATTTCCAACTTGCCCGATGATACCGATATTTATTGGTAAATTTTGATATCTAAAATTTTACTCATTTTATTACTGAACTGATAAAATATTTCCTGATTTATGCTAATTTACATTTATTAATTTTACTAAAAGGTTCGGATACAATTCTAGAGACTGAAAGTGAAGATAAGGCCAATTATGTTATAGAACGAAGATGTCGATTAAATGTTGAAGCACCATACTTATTAAAGAAAATAGCCGGAGTCGAATATGTGCTCTTTATTCAGAGAAATTCCTTGGATAGAAGAAACCGCAAATTATCAATAGACGCCTGGAACGAAAGTTTTGCAACCCGTGTAATTGTACAAGAAAATTGCAGTTATTTTGTTCATCCAGAAAATCCGGATTGGTATGAGATATAATAAAGATATGAGATATAATTTAAATTAAATATGAGATATTAATTAAAGGACTTGTTTCGAGCAATCTGCAAGCTTAGAAGTAAAATCATTTTTTGGATTTGAGAATGTAGTTGAAAAATTGGCTATAAAGCAATATTCAGCAAACATTGCAAAGGTTAGATAAAGAAAGTTAACATAATTTTAAACATAAACAATAACTAATAAACAATATCAATACGTTTGCTTTCCAGGGAAAAGAAATCATAGAATTCTATCTCGATGAAATGAGAAATGAAGGCATAACTTATGTTGAGCCTTGGAGAGATATATCAAATAAAACTATAACTGGTGAAGATGGTTCAACAAAAGTACGAAGTGTAAAGGAGGAAGACGAAGAAATTGGCAATGGTGATGTTGCCGAGTCAAGGTTTGTCTTATTTTAAATCTGGAATTATGTTTTAATTTAAGATAATTTATAACTTTTTAAATTTTATTATTAGGGATGATTATGATCATAATTCTGATCTTGCTTCTTCGATTGGTGATGTTGTATCCTCTTCACCACTTAGTCTAGGTGCTTCAGCTTCTACATTAAAAGGCTCAAATGGACATTTAAATATATCACGAAAACGATCTGGATCTGGTGATAAAACTATGCATCTACCTTTAATTCGCTGTGATTCTTTCCCATCTGATGGAGAAGACAAATTTCGACTGGATGCAGACTATATTAAAAGATATCTTGGCGACCTTTCTCCGTAAGTGTACAATTTTACATGACATTCATAGGTATTTACATTTTAGGGTAGCACATAAAACTAAAACATTATCATTATTATAATTTCGATTTTATTTCTAGACTGGAAGAATCGCAACTTATACAATTGAGAGCATGGCTTGGTCATTTACAAAAGGGAAATGTAAGTTAATGTTTGTGTGACCATTTTGTTCTAACCACTTCACTTTTAATCCCAGATAAACAATGGGATAGTTTTTGACAATTTTTTCCCTTACTTACTGTAATTGTAATGTGCGTAATTTTGTGTGGTTTGTCTTAGACCCCCTCTGATACCATGCTGCTAAGATTCTTAAGAGCGGATGACTTTAACATTGAAAAGGCTAGAGAAAGCCTCTCTGCTTCGTTAACATGGAGAAAAAAGCATCAGGTAAAGGTGTTTACCTTTTTTAATTTCTTAGTTCTAGCTGCTAAATTAAAATATGAAACAATTTTTAACTTGCTTTTTTACTATTCCATTAGGTTGATCGAATCTTAAGCGAATATGAAATGCCTCAAGTTGTCAAAGACCATCATCCTGGTGGTATGTCAATCTTTTATTATTTTAAAATTAAATCATAGTAGGTAATCTAACTGCTAATTACTAGAGAATTTACCAACTCGTATATATGCATTGCCTTTTGAATTAAACCTTGACTAAATAATTATATTTTTTGTCTATCATAATCATAACCATAATTCTAATATTACTACATATATTTTTAAAATGATTAAAATACAATCAAATGGTATTATGTAATTAATTGGACTACCTAATTCTTTAACTATTAACATCGAATTAGAGAAATTTTTATTACGATTATTAAAACTGTTAAGTACAATTACAAAAAATTTTTTAGCTTGGTGCTCACACGACCTCGATGGACGCCCTATGTATGTACTGAGGCTTGGAATGATGGACGTAAAAGGCTTAATTAAAAGTGTTGGAGAAGAAGGACTTCTTAGGTTAACTTTACATGTTTGTGAGGCAAGTTTTTCTAATATATCATCATACGTAATAATTATATCTGGTATTATTTTTTATTATTGACTTATTTTAATTATTAGGAGGGTCTTCGCCTTATGGATGAAGCGACGATTTCGAGTGGAAAACCGGTAACAACATGGTGTCTTTTATTGGATTTGGAAGGCCTTAACATGCGACATCTTTGGAGACCTGGAATCAAGGCACTACTTAGAATTATTGAAATAGTAGAAGCAAACTATCCAGAAACAATGGGGCGAGTGTTAATTATAAGGGCCCCCCGAGTTTTTCCTGTTTTATGGACTGTTGTACGCGCCTTTATTGATGAAAGGACTTGTAGCAAATTTTTCTTTTATGCAGGTTGGCATTAATTTATTTGTTATTATTTGTTAATTAGTAATAGGTATAATTTAAATATTAATATACCTTAAAAATTAATTTTAGGAAATGACTACCAAGGGCCTGGTGGATTACCTCATTATATACCTAAAGATGCTATACCAAATTTTCTCGACGGTACTTGCGATTGTAAAATTCCCGAAGGTAAAATTTTTATTTAATATTAAAAGAAAGATGTATATTAAATTAACTTAAATCATGAATTTTGAAGGCGGACTTGTTGCAAAATCTTCGTATATGCCTGAAGAACTCTTTGAAAGTCTCACTCTATCAGAAGAAAGTATTTATAGATCTGTAAGCTTATCTAAAGGGCAAATCCATGAAGTTGTGATTTTGAACGAAGATATGGGTTCGGTTATTACGTGGGATTTTGATATTTTGAGGCATGGAGTAATTTTTACAGTTCTTCGCACTAAACATACATTACCTACAACAACGACTCATCACATGACAGTTCAAAACCATCATCAAGCATCGTCAACAACTTCTACAAAATCTGTTCAAGCCGTTGTTGTTGAAAATTACGATTCACATAAATCAGTTTTGGAGAAAAGTTGGAAGGAAGGAGAAGACTACTTTATTGCTGATGCACCAGGTAAAATCAAAATGTATTTCTAACAAATTGTAAGAACCTACAAGTAATAAGATTTACTACATAGTTGTTAACTAGGTATAGCTTTTCCTAAAAAAGCACCCTATCACCCTTAAATATACCTTATTTTATTTTTTTATACAATATACTTACTACTTTTTTTTTATATTATATCTTAATATATCTTAACTACCACTTGAAATTAATTTATAATGTATTTGTTATTTGCAACAGCAAATTGCTACGATGGAGAGTCAGTGCAAGGATCACATCTAACCACTCATACAGGATATTATATTCTTCAATGGAAATTTCAAGAATTGGTTCCAGTTGGAAGTTCAAGTCATCATTTAATCGATTCGATTACTCAATCAAAATCCAAGATAATGTATTTTTTTGAAGTTTTGAAAGGAGCGGATTATAGAGGGTCTATGTCAAGCCTACAAAGTCAAACAAGTGGTTTCTCGTCACTCTCGAGTGGGAAAAGTGGAAAAACAAGTAATTCTGTAGCAAACTCAAATGATTCAGCTGGAACAAAAATTTCCTCGTGTCCCTCAAGATAGATTCATCTGACAAACTATGAAATTGAGAATTACAAATCTCTATTTTATTCAAAAACCAATAATAAACCTTTTACGATTTCGCTTTTAATAAGTAAAGTTATTAATTAGTTTAAGCTAGATATATTAATATATACCTACTGTATACTATACTAGTTATATTTACATATTAATCATGTAACATATATTTAGATATAGCTAAATATATGCTTTAAGCTTTTAAAAGCATCCCTTTTTAAAATTTTCTGATACATACTTTTTCAATAACGCGCTAAAGATACTGATATTTATATGCGATATGTTAAAGATATAGAAACTAGAATCGTTATCATCGAATTGAATAGTATAGGTTTTTTTTATTTCATTCATTTTACTATGAATGAAATTTTATTTTTCTCTGATTTACTTTTTTAAATCTAAATTACTAGATTTTTATTTATTTGACAAAAAAATTTTATGAATCTTGATCTTTTTAGTTAAATTAAATTACGATAACCTCTATGTTCAAATGCCTCATATATATATTGGTCTAATATATTTAATTTAGATTAAGAAATATGCCTACCTGTAGGTATTTAATTTTTATATAAAAATAGACAAAAAATTGTATATATAATGTCAAGATAATTTTTATAATGCGAAAGTTGATTAAGTAATTCGAATTATCCGTAGGTTAAGATTAAGCTTCATGAGAGCTAAGTCAGAAACTTAAACATCACAATACATAAGTATAATATTACATATTATTCAAAATAGTTTTAAAATATCATTAGAACTTTAGTAAAAGTATGGAACTGTGTAATTGTAATTAGTAATCATTAATCATTTAAAAATATAATTTCTTTATTTGTTGTTATTATTATATTTTTTCATTTTATTAATTGTTGTGACTTGTGAAAACTAAATGTTTTGAAAAGGCTGGCTCCTTAAATTTTAAGCTACGCTTGGTCAAATATACGGTTTAAAAAATAGTCTTTTATTAAACTATTAATTATTAATTAATTACTTAATTTAGATAAGTAGGAGAAATTATTTACCAAAATTTCGCAAAAATGGTGCTAAAATTCTAGACTATAAAAATTTTTACAATTTCTAAAATTATTATGGTGTTAAATTATTTATACAAATATTTTGTTATAATTTCGATTTCATGTCATGTTCAAAATTCTTATTTTATATTTGATGAAAATTGTAATTATTTAAAAATTTATAAAATTTTCATATTGTATACTGTATAGGCGCCTATTAGATTAAACATTAGCACAATAATTATGCTAAATGGCCTTTAAAATCTTTAGATGTATTAAAAAAAGAGTCAAAATTAGTTTTAAAAGAAATATACATATTTGATAGCATTATAAAAAGTTTTAACTTCGAAACTTTTTGAACTATAATATTACTGTACTATTACCTATATTACAATAATTATGATATATAAAAGAGAAAATTAACATTTAAGTATAATAAAAAGATGTGATAAAATAATTGGTGTTGGAATATTAAGAATAAAGTAAAATAAATGTTGATTTTCAAAAAAAAACTTGATCCTATCTTAAATACCTATGTCTTTTGTTACTTTATATCATATCATTATTATTATTATCGAAGTAATTGAAAGAAATAAATGATTGTAAATTGTACGACAACTGATCCAACGACAACTGGTCCAATGACAACGACAACTGATCCAAAATCCAAAACATAAATAAAATAGAATCTGGCCATTTTTTAAAGTTTTTGTCTATTCTAAGTTAAGTACCCTATCTAAAATTTTATAAACTTTCAATAATCTCGAAACAAATTGAAATATCTAAAAGGATTGGCTAGTAATTTTTAATTTCAAACTCATTTTAATGCTTTTTTTTACGAGTAATAATAGATTATTTTTTTTGGTTTAAAAAATATTTTGGTAGGGCACTTGGCACTTACCTTAGAATAGATAAAAACTTTAAAAAATGGTCAGATTCTATATCATTTATATTTTGAATCAGTTGTCGTTGTCATTGGATTGTTGTCGTTGGACCAGTTGGTTTTTGGATCAGTTGTCGCAGTACCGTTTTCCTAGCTACTTTTTTAAAATAAATTAGCTACTTTTTGACCTAGCTACTTAATAATTAATAAATGAAAAAGCTATTGCTTTTTCCTAGCTACTTTTTCAAAAAAATTGGCTATTTATTTAGCTAATACTAATATACCTGCCTTAAGTAAAATATCTATGAGAATAAATAGGTAAAATTGAGTAAGGTTTAAACTTGATAGATATTTTTTTTTATTAAACAAGATCGCATGAATTTATTTACATTCATAATTTATTTAATAAGATAATAAGTAAACGATTATTATTTATTAAAATAAAATAATGACAAAATAGTAAATAAATTTATACTAGGTAAGGTTATATAGGTAGGGTATAGGTAAACGATCGAGGGGAAATATTAAAATTAATCATCTATAAAATAACTTGGCTCTCTCGATTTTACAGATAATAATTATTAAAATTTTGTTTTTTTTATACATTAAATAGAATATCTTATACTAAATATTACATTCTTATTTAATTAATTCATATATTTATCGAAACGAACATGTGCTAGTTTCAATCTAATTGCTTATTAAAACTAGTATAGTAATAGTAGTAGTAGTAATTAATTTGTATAGTATATACTAAACACTAACTATTTCGCTTATCAATTACAATTTTGGTTTATATTTTTTGGATTATAAATAAATAGACATGTACATACCACGATCGTAATAATACACATTTAACTCGAATAAATTTTTCTCAAATTAAACATATAGGTACTTGAAATAATTAACTTTTTTTTATATATTGTACAAGTATACAAAAAAATAAATTTTTTGCTATTTTTTTAAATAGATACTTAGGTATAGGATTAGAGAATAGAAAAAATTGCTTTGTCGAATGTCCTTTAGTTATTACATAATATAGGTATTTGAAAAAACTTGATTACAAACTATAATAATAATATATTGTAAAATGTCATTAAAAAATGAATAAAAGTTTTTCAAGGGTGAATTAAAATACTTTTTTATAATAATAAATTTGTAATTAAAATATAATATGTAATTAGTTAATATCTTATACAGTAATAGACTATCATATCGAAACATTTGATTACATTTAGTAGACGCACAAAATACTTTTTTTAAGAATTCAGAGTTCGATTTCCAAATCCAAATCACTACTCTCTCTCTCTCTCTCTCTCTCTCTCTCTCGTAAACTATCTATCGTGATTTTGTTTTTTTACATATAAATTAATTAGGTAATTATTTAATTAACAATTAACAAATATGTAAAATTGTACAATCATTATACCCTTTATACTATAAGATAATACATAAATTATAAAAAGGGCTTCGAAAATTCGAATCATCTTTCTTTCTTTGTAGGATTTAATATAATATTATATAGCTCAAATGTAAATTGTACACTAAGGTTTTCTTAACTTAAATTCTTAACCATAATTAGCTATCCTACATATAATTAGCTAAAGTTATGTTTATATGCACTTTTCTGCACACTAGTTATTACATAATAATATGATAGTATATTAATTAGGCTGGGTAATTCATGTAAATCAGTCCTGAAGACCTCAATTTTGGCTCAAATTTGGAAATATTTTGCATTTATTTGCAAGAAAAATACCTATGTTAGGTATTGTGATTCAGTTTAGAGGTCAAAATTAGAAATTCTGAACTGAATTACACGAAATACTTTGCCTTTTATTACTATTTTGTTTAAAAGTAAGTAGTAAGAGTTTCCAAGTAAAATTTCAAATCAAATTTCTATTAATCTATTTAGGCTAGGTATATTGCTTTATATATATTTACCTATACTTATTATAGTATAAATACATTCTTATCATGATTAAGTTGATCTAATTAATTAATTATCTTATATTTAAATCTCACTTTAATCTTTTTCAGCATTTCTTTCTTTTAGGGGAATTTCTCTCTGATTTTTTGGATAAAATTTTTCAAGGTTTTGAATTCTGAAGCGAACAGATTAGAACTTTATAGAAACTAACTACTTTATTATAATAAGTATCTGTATTTGTATAAAATTATAATTAAAATTAAGAGTTAGAGTATATATATGTAGGTACCTTTCATGTAAGCTGGTAATACAAAAAAAATTGGTAAAATTTTAAATTACCTAAAATTATATGGGCAACATTAGACAAAAATTAACTAAAAAAAATCGAAAAAATTCAATACTCGAGTATGAATTCTATTTTGCATTTTAAAATTAGTATCCTTAAAATTCACTAAAAAAAATCTTAAAATCAGACCTTTTATAGTAAAAAATCATAATCATAATCAGATTCATTTACTAATGATACTTATGATCTATATTTTTGTCACATAAATCAAAATAGAAGAGATATAATGCCAATTTCACATAATTCGCTATCTATCGGTATAATAATAAGAGTTAGAGTACTACTGGTAGTATAAACCCCAAAAAATATTTTTTTTTTCAATTAAGAATTAATATAGTACTTAAAAATAATTATCAGTTTATTTTAAATACATACTTTTTCGAAATCTGCTGGCATCATAAATTTTGTACTATAGATTAGTAGATTTTTTCAAACGAAAAAAAAATTATTTTGAAAAAAAGTTTGGGATTTTTTCAAAAATTTCCTAAAAAATTTTTTTTTGAATAATTCCACAAGACTTTCTATCGTAAATATTTTTCTTATTCTTTCATTCTCGACTTTAACTTTATATTTTAAGGTACCTATGTAATAGTTCAGTTACATAATTAAGACAGATATTTAGTTCTATTATCCTATTTCTATTTCTAAATGTATTTTCGAGTTCAAAACCTTTTTTTTTTCAAAAGAAGATCTACTTATACATTATTAATATGCATTTTTTTACGTAATAGGTAGGATAGTATATATGGTAGTATCTATTTACACCTATAGTACTAGTAGAAATTGCAAAAAAGTTTATACTCTACAGTATTTGTGGGTTTTTTAAATGTAATTATTAGTATGTATCGTAGTATGTATATGCCCTTAGTCACTAGTACAAGGTAATTAGGTAACCTATTTATAATAATTATGGATATTGTACTTATAAATATTTAGATTTTTTTAACAATTATTGTATTTAAAGCATGCCTAAAACTGGAAGTGTAATTTCAACTTTTACTAGAACTTTTCTATCTATCAAATTTTCTAAATATTTTCTAAAAAAAGTCTAAAAATTTACTAAATTTATGCATTTGCGATTTAAATTTTTTGATTATTTAAGTCTCTTATAAGTATTCTATAATAGAGAAGTATTTTATGTATTTTGATTTTGATTCCAATTTTCAAAAATTTGATGACTTTTTTTGTAAAAAAAACCAATTGCTGTGTGAATGTGCCATTTATATACATACTTATCCTTAGTTATATATATGGACTTAATTGCTCTAAAAATATCATTATTTATATTATTAGTACAATTATAGTGTATGCATGTATGTGAGTTACAAATGGATTTCATATGTCCAAAATCCAAATTAAAAGTACAGTTTCACAGTTGGACGAGTTCTCATATATCCAGCAAAGGCTTTGTATAGATTTCATTTTCATTTTATAAAAACTTGTATAGTACTTAATTTTTTTATCGATTTCGACCATTTCGTTCGAAGCAAAACATTTCATTATTCGAGTCTGAGTAAAATACTTATTTAAATGTACCTAATAGCTCTATATAAACCTAAACTAATCCTATAAGTATATAACTAGTCAACTTAATTGTCTTAGCTCTTATTATAAATTGCAAATTTTTTCCTTAACTTACATTATACATAGTTATTTCATTTTTAAAACGGTAAGATTTTGTACTTCACAAGTAAACTAAAAAAACTTAAGATCAATAATTTCTTTATCAATTCATTCGAATTTTTACTTTTTTTTGAGAAAGAAAGATTCGTATGGAAATATGTCGGCGGATTTCTGTCGGTTCCCCCCTTCTGATTTTTTTTCTTGATGTTGGCTAACTTTTTTTATATATGGTAGTATTAAAATAATTTTTGGCTCAAGATTTCTCTTCTTTTTTTTGCGAATTTTTTCCTCAATTGATTTTGAATGACGAGATGAAAATGATTGGAAAATATTTCAACGAATTAGTAGTAGTAGATTAACATAACAATTAAAAATTGACTTTATGGAGATTAATTATAACGACATGTATTAATCACCAAATCGCTGGCAGGCTTTTTTCCACCTGCATTGGGTACACCATAAATCTCGTCGTTCCATACCATATACCTGTAAATAAAGTAGAGGGTAAGGAATTAAAAATAATTTTATGGAAAATTTTATGGGTCATTTAGAATAGAATGTGTTTATGTAGGGTAGTTACTTTGCGACATTTTTTGGTGTCCCCCCTTGGGCGCCGAACAGGGCTCGATTTTGGTGAAAGTCTCTGCTTGGGATTCTTTAGATGAGTATTTCCGTTCGGAGACTTGCGTTGATGCATTTGATTCAATTTGTACTCTGG
This sequence comes from Nanhermannia cf. coronata Gr-Ori-00579, assembly GCA_034699045.1. Taxonomy (NCBI): domain Eukaryota; kingdom Metazoa; phylum Arthropoda; class Arachnida; order Sarcoptiformes; family Nanhermanniidae; genus Nanhermannia; species Nanhermannia cf. coronata Gr-Ori-00579. The sequence goes on along the minus strand of JAQIXA010001148.1, from coordinate 10,963 downwards.
GTCTAAACACCAAAAATTAGTCAAAAATTTAAAATTTTTTATAGATTTCAATATGAATTAGACTTTGTCTCGAAAATACGTCCATAATATCAATTTTCGCTCAAAACTTTTCCAAAAATAGCATTCAATTATTGAAAATTTTCAAAAATTCTTTTTAAATCTAATCAAACCTATCATATTACAGAACTGATGGAAATTACTTTTGATCAAGATTCTGGGAAATTTTAAGTATCATACCCATAAAGCATTTTGCTTATGGATATTTGAAAATTGGAAATTCTGTCTGCTCATGGTATAAAAATTAAATTTAGATCAAGAATATCCAGTATCAGACATCAGCACAGGAGTTATTGTAGATATGTATTGATTTTCGATGTGGTATACCTTGATCAGGTGGTCTCGCCATATCCATATGTGACAGTGTTGGGGAAAAAGCGACACTTATCCCACTTGACACGGATCCACTGAATGACGAAGAGAGATCGGTCACTTCCACTTCCGTGTAATAGAACTCTTCCTCATGATCTCCACTTGTGTCATGTTTAGGCCTACAAAATCAAAAAATACCATTAAATAATGCCAAAAATTTCAAAAATTATTCAATATTTTTTACCCTAAATGTGCATATCGAACCTATTGAATAAGGAAAACAGTTAGATAAGTATTAAGAAAATTTTCGAAGATATCTTAATTTTAGGGTAACTTACATGAGCTTCGATTTCAAAGCATGATTCCTTCATCATCGAGCACCCTGGCCAGGTGCACTTGAAAATGAGTCGAGTCTTTTTCTTTCTCGGTTCATCCCAAAGTCCCTCATAATTGTCACTCTCGATTCCATCGTCACTCGAGTTCCTCGAACTCGGTGTCGGACTACTATTGTTCAGATGCTCGGTATTCGCCGTCTCCGGTTTTTCAGCCTGGACGGCCGAAGCCGGAAGTCCGACTACCGAAATTGTACTTTTTTCAGCTACACCAACACCCACAACTGCATTTGTCACACCATTCACAGTTCCATTCACATTGCTAAGCCATGAGGATGCCCCACTCGATGATGAACTCCAGGATGAGGAGATTATACCTATAAAAAATTAGAAAAAATTTAGAAAAATTTAGAAAAATCTTGTATATCATAATCCTATGACCTTTAGATGATCTATCTAATAATAACTTTATTTTATAAGTATTTTAGCCTAATTATTCCAACTTTATTTTATTTTTGCTCAATTCTCTATACCCTACCTCAAAACTATTTCTGGAAATTTACATAATACCATTGTTCATAGAAATCCTTGCCAAAAAAACCTTCTTTCCTCTCTTTTTTTCAGCTGTTACATGAATTAAGTCCTAACTATATATAAGTACATGGCACATATAGGTTAGGTACAATATGACTGAACAGCTGAAGTGAATTAAGATTATATCAAATTCATGTCACACAAAGGTTTATATAAACCATGGTACGAGTAAATGCTAAGGTTTAAATGCAAATGTTAAAGGTAAAACACAAAGATAAAAAAAATGTTGCCAGCAAGTCTATCACTCTGTCTAAATATGATTCTGATTATCAGTAAAATGATATTACCTTTTTACATTTTAAAATTTAAATATATTTTATCTAATTTAATTGTGATTTAAATTCAGTTATCATATCAGAATATGTATGTTTAAAAAAATGCACCTTTTGTTCATTTTTGTTGGGAAAGTCAAGCTCAAGTACTTTTTTGTAGTGATTACGTAGGTAAAATTTATATAAAACACTTGTACTAGTCACTAGTACAAATGATCTAATTTTTTATTCAAATTCAAACATCTGCAATCTGCTGTTTTTAATTTATAAATGCCGATTCCAGTTGAAGTTGATAAAGTTTAAAAACCAAGTGCAATTTATTTTTAAAAAGCCCAATATTTCAGTAGAAGTTTGAGTACCTCTACATTTTTGTAAAATTATTTCTGCAACTCAATATTTCAATCGAATGACCTAAAAGTATAGATCAGAGACCTACAAAAAATTCTAATTCTTGATGGTTTAGAGGTATTGGCTTAGTATCTCCGATATCATATAGGTACTTTAGTATGATTTTTTATAGAAATTCTGAAATTGAGATTCATTTGTTGGTATGTTTATTTAAGCTTAATAATATCAATTGCATATTCAAAAAATTAAACCACAAATCAAGTTAAAACCACATAAATGAAGCGATGATTTTGTTTATAAAAAATAAAGATCCCCCATATAATCTTATATGTGGGTACTATTGTACATAATCTATACTGGTTTTTGATTTTGATGAAATTATTAAAAGATTTTTTATATTTATTATACTTGTAATTTGTGTAATATGTAATGATCTGCTGACCTTTTCAATAACGAGAGTAAATACTTGAAAGCAAAGGGGTGAATGACATAATAACATTCAATCGAGTCAAATTATATTTAAACTTTAACATTGATAATGATAATCATTTATTATACTTAACTATACGAGTATGTACTTGTATTTATTTTCAAAATGAATCGAGCAATTTAACCGATGGTTTGGTAATTGATAAACAGATGTTTTTTATAATCATAATATACTTAAGTATATTACTTATACAGTATTGTATTTAGCGAGTAAAGTACTCTTAATAATAATTACAGATAATGACTGGAAAATAAAAATGACATGACCACACAACACATTTACCATACATTATTATGATATATACGAATATCTACTTATTTTGTAGTAAACATATGTATAAATCATATCGATAAAAAAGTAAAAAGTCATTCAAATGAGATGCTTATTTATACTTGTAGGTAGATACTTATTATCAATTTAATTTAACCATAAAGTATTGCAAATTGCAATGTAATGATAAACTATAATAAATCTGGATAATATAATGCAATAATCCATAATCTATTAAACTTTAAAGGTGATAAAGGGCAATGCAAGGACTTTTAAAATGCAAAATACAAACAGAAATGCAAAAAAAATGATTGAATAATTTTCTAAAACTTTCCAGGCTTTTATTCAATACTACTAGTAGAACTACTTTACAACCCTATCAGGGTTGTAAAAGACTCAACTTATTGCAAATTTTGCAGAATTTTTCAGTTTATAAAGATATCTAGTCAAATAAAAAAGTGATATTTTCTCAAAATTTGTAAATTTTTACGTTTTAAGGACCTAAAATTTCGAATTTTTCGAATTTGGAAACCAAAATTTTATCAGAAATTTCGATTTTTGTTTGAATTTAACAATCCTGGTTGGAGCTTATTCATATTCAATGGAAAAAATTACAGATTTTTTGCACTTTTTATCTCAAAACTCAAAACTTGACTTGAAAATATTGCAATGTAGGTACTGATTCTGAGTACAGATACTTACAACCATATTATTCATGATAATAAGATAAGATAGTATAGTACAGTACCTACTACATATGGTAAGTACGAATATGCTTTACTTTACACTTACACAATTCCTTTTTTAATCTATAATTTTTTTCTCTTATAATTGTATCAAGTCTTACTTACTCCATACCTATACTTAAGTGCATTTAATTGTACTTAAAAAATGCTTTAAATTTTCTAAAATTGCTTTTAACTTTTTAAGTAAAGTCAAGTAAATCATACTTCGAATATCTGTATCTAATAGCTTAAGTGAGCTTGTATCTGTATGTAAGTACAGATAGAAAGTCATATTTTGTCACTTGTACCAAAAAATCTTGGGCACAAAGACGCTATAGAAGATACATTGTTACTATTTAGAAAAATTTGAAAGTTTTTTTCGCAGTATACAGTATAGTACATTATAGGTAAAGGTATCATGCAATTGCCTCAACTTTTTTGAATTGAGCAAGGAAGTTTACTTTTGACTATTTCGAGTTTATTTGACTCGATACTGTAAATACTAGTAAATATACCATAGTAGTAAAAAAGAGAGAGCTAAACATAAGTAACAAAAAAACCTCTCTATATAGTATCCTATACCTAGTAATGCTATTTTTCAAATTATAAAAGTTCTATATGTATTTGTTTAAAGCTACACTTTTTTTTGAGTGAAATTATTACAAGTTTCACATGAATTATTTTTCTCAAAAAAAGATTTGCATTCTAAACGCTACTATAATGATAGTATACCTAGTAGATAGTTGGACTAGAACCTTAGAACAAGTCTTATTTACCTCAGATTATTATTTCCTTACCACAAAATTCTACAAGATTTGAAACTACTTTTATGATAATCTCAAATCTGTAATCGTACACACGATATACACATATTATTTCAAGTAGTAGGTAGTAGTCTCGTTAATCTCATAATGATCATAATTACAGAGAGAGATATGGTGCAGTTATACCCATGGTACTATTCTATTCACTAATCTTTAGCCTTCAAATTTCAAGTTATCCTCAAATTACTAATGATTTCATGTACAAATTCTACGAGTTCTTATCATTTTAAATACTTTGGAAATATTTTTGTTTAAATACCTTTGCCTACACCAAGACTAAATACGTTGAGCTTTACAAAAAAAAATGTTTGTTCAACTAGAGAGGAGATTTATATCTCTGTAAGTACCTAGGTATATCTCTGTTAGTTATGTAGCTAGGTATGTATAAAGTCCAATTAATCCCCAAGTTTTCAAAATTGGCCAATTTTGATGATATGACCTAAATAAATAATAATGTCCAATGATCTAAAAAAAGTTAGTAGTATATGCTTATGTGATAAAATTCTCGTCATAAATTTTACAACTTTTGTCTGTTAGCTATTAAAAATGTTTATTATTATTCTTTTACCAACTAAATAGTTAGGTATAAGTAATAGTAATCATAAGTACCAAAGTACCATTGGTTTTAGTAATGGTATAACAGCTTCTATTCACATTTTATTATCTTGTGCCTTTTCATTTTTTTTCGTCATCAAAATAGCCTTCAATTCTCTACATTTTATACCCTCTGTAAATTCTGTACATGGATTGCATATCCCAAACATTGGAGAGCTAATGTAAATGTGCAACAATAATAATAATAATACAAATATAAAAAAAATTCTTGCAGCTATTTCAAACTTTTTTATTCAAGGCTCAAGGCTTTTAAATTTTAAAGGCCTAGTTAAAAAATCCATATATCTACCCTATTGTGTACTTACCCTACTAGTACTTACATCGGTATAATCTTATTTATTTATTTATCGATATGATTTTGTGATTTGAAACGGACTATAAAGTACAATGGGGGCTATTTATAAAAATCCTTTTGGGACTTTGAGCAAATCAATAATAATCAAAGAAATCAGCAGGAACTCGTCGAAATTTCTATTGCCAATCACAAAATTTGATCTCGCCCTATAAATATTTATAGGCTCATATTTTATATAAGGTTCGAATTTACTCAAAAAAATCTTTAATTTTATTTAAAGCCCCTCAACCTACCTCTTATTGTCCCCCCACATTCAACATTTTTTCCTTCAAACTTGCACATTTAATTTATTTTTTTTTAATTTGACCATTGTCTTTAAATATTAAATATACTTATAGTATATGCAAGTATCTATGTAGATATTTGAGTAGACTTGTGAGAAAAGATAACAAGCCATCAAAATCAAGGAAAAATGATGATTACACTACACCTCACATTGTGCATCTAAATGTAAATAAAACATTTTCGAAATGAGTTCTTTTTTGCATAATCTTATCATGTACATGTATGTGTGGTTTGTTTGTTAAGGAAAAAACGAGATGCTCAAGGTTTACTCCTTTTTAGATACGATACTATCATGTACATGTATCTGTATATACAAATTGTAAAAATAAATTTACTTTTCGAGATATTGGTACTTGTACTTTGTACCTTTGCAAATCCCTTTAAATACTTATAATTTAGTAGGTATCGTATATGTTCCATAGTAGGTTCTGTAGTGTTTAGTTTATAAAAATCATAAATTATATTATTACTAATTTCATACCTCATTGCTACGGAATATGTGTATAGGCAAATATGTACATATTACTAAAACCTACTAAAACTTGCTCAACTTCCTTGTTGTTTTAATACATATACCTAACCATAAGTAGGTAGGGTACGTACATACGAGATTTTTAGTTATAGGTCTATTAAAACTGATAGAAATAAAAGGGTCTTAAAATTATTTTTAGTTTTTGAGATATTCAGGTTTTAAAGGCTTTCGAACTCATTAAAAACACCCAAAATATGTCGATTTTTGTCAATTTTTTAGACTTTAGGATCACTTTAAGAGAGCGAGGTAAGGTTCAGGACTTCAAGATCATATTGTTTATACAATGGTCGACTAATTTAAAAAAAATAAGATACCCAAGATATCCTTAAAAAAAGAGCTTGTTCTATAGCAAAGTCCATTAAAAAATTCCGAAACTTGAGATTTTTTTTTTAGATCTATTGATTTTTTTACAAAAAATGCTCGAATGTGCTATAGTACTACTGTATAGTAAGTAGGTAAATGTGAATAGATTTAAAGACCTATTTATCTAATACTATTATGGTGATCATGATTGTTAATAATGAAAAACCTAACTAACTTTGCAAAGTATACCTAGGTACTACAGTGAATAGTAAATGCGGAAGAAATAAGTTTAAGCTCGAAGGTTTGCAACAACTCATTAATTATTTTCTGAACCTACTGTACATACATGTACTAATGGTAGTACAGAATATACATACTTGACTAACTTTCGATATTATATTTTTGTTCTTAAATCTAAATGTATACCTACCTATGAGTATCCGTACTTGTATACGTATAAATTAAAAGGCTGAAACTATGCCAGGATAAAATAAAAATTTTCAAGGATATTTAGGACCAAGGCTAACGTATAACATTATGATGTTTTGTTCTTCTTGTAGATTGCTTTCAGTTCGATACTACATAATATATATAGACTAAAAAAGTACCTGTGCAAAAATAACTTGTGCATTTTATATAACCATCTACATGTACGAGTACACAGTCCATAGTACATAGAATAGTGGATTAGTTATTAAAATTAAAAGTCCTGGATGCAACCATACTACGTAATACATTACGTAAAAAAATTTTAAAAAAATCTTACTACAATAGTCCTAGTACTACCGGCTTAGACTTACAATTCTAAAGATAATTCGAATTCATTTGAATTTCAAATGCAAATCATACAATGGAATCTTGATTTTGATTTCAAAATTTTTCTATTACATACTACCTAGTAGTACCGATTAATTGTAAAATATACTCCGTACTCTTTCATTTCAAATTGAAATTTTCCTAATGAAAAGGCCAACAAGATTTTGAGAAATTAATCAGAAATTAATACATGCATTATATATGGGCAATGACCATATACTTTTACTAAAGTACATTAATAATTAGATATTATAATATAAAGGAAATTTCTATACTTTATTATGCGTAGTTGATTTTATTAATTATAATTATTCCGGCCGGTCAGGCCAGTGGCCAGCCGGCCGGTATATCTAGTACTTTCCTTTTAGCCTCAAAAACTCTTATAATATTATAAACTTGCAAACTTGTAAATTTTAATTAAAAAATTCCTTTTACTCTAGTTTACCAAGTAAATAAATTTCTAATTTTTAAATCAATAAAAGCCTTAATAACTATAATATAAAGCCTAAAGAGTTTTGAAACAATTTTTTTTGCAATATCTGTAAAAGTGTTTCGAATTGAAATGCTTTTTAAACCTCGATTTCGATTTAAAACAACAACTCATATGTGTGTAACTCCTTTCTAATCTCGTAAATATTTCGCTTTTTACAATCCTTAGTTGTACATAGGGTCTTATGGCTGCTCTAGCGATGATTTTACAGAAATTTAGTCAAAAATCTTAAGAAATTTTGAGGATTTTAGAGCTGAAATCAAATTTTAGGAATTGGAATTTTTGTGGTAGAAAATGTATCATATCATAATACACCTTTTCATAATGTTGATCACATATTTTATTATTTATTTATATACACCCACATAATATATGTATTTGTACGTACAAATAGACAAAATTAAAAAGACACAAATCTCTCTCTAATCTATCATTCGTAGTGTCAATTTATACATTAGGTTTGAATAAATACAAACATATCCGTTATATACATATTCATAATACACCTATAGTATAAATAGAATTACCTACATATATTAATATTCAAAATGAATTTAATTTGAATAGAATTTCAGTTAATGGAAATCTCACTTCATTACTAACTAGTACTTGCCTATATACCATATGTGTAGATATGTATTGAGTATATTTACATTTACACATTTACACATTTGAATATTAATGCATAAATTATATTTACTATTGTAGTACTACATACTGTACTGTATTACATATCAAGGCTCTTTACTAAATTTCTGCACTAATCTAATGCCTTAGACTTGTGTGTTAAAATACCAGTGGCTAAATTTGCAAATCTTCCCATGCAGAAATACTATCTCTCTTACCTATGTGTAAGTGTAAGTATAGTTAGTTAATAGCCTTCGCAAAATATTGCAAAAGATTTTTGCACAATTGTTCATATAAAAAGCCTATCCCAATACCTTTTGCAAAAAATAAGAAAGACACCATTGCCTATAGGATTCATGTATTTATACACTTTTAATATACCTACCTATATGTATGTATAATGGTTGATTTCTATTTAGTTTTTGATATGCTTTTTTAGGCACGAGGTAATGCTGGCTCTTAAATGACAATCATACCTATACTAAACTAGTACAACAATATATTTCATTGTAGATCAGGGTTCTAATGACAATTTAAGGATATCTTAGCACTTAATTTTAACCATATTCATTCAGAGTTCTATTCTAGGACTAATTAAGAGCATAAAATGCACTCTTTTTTATAGTAATTTTTATGCGGATTTAGTATTTTAGAATAGAATATTGAATATTTATGAATTTAGAAAAGCCATAAGACCCCCTGTATAACAACAACTAAGTACCTTACAGATCATTTCTTTATATCTTGCTATTAATTTTAAGAATGTGCCATTACATTTTCCTCTTATCTTATAGAGACTCAAGACTACCACAATAATAATCTCACCACTACGATTATATGGCAAAAAAATGAGAAAAAAATGGTACGACTTTTTTTGCCATCGGCAAAAACCGGCTTGTAACATTGTATAGTATTCGAGTATTCGTATACTATACATTGTTGTATACAGATACATTTAAATGCGCAATTTGATTTTATATTTTTATAAATTGGTCAAGTCAACTTGACTTGATGTGATGTAGAAGATGAAATGTATTTTTTTTTTTCTATTTAGCTTATCCAATTCAAGCATCATTTACTTATTAAAGAAAGAAGGTGAATCTTTTTCTTGATTTTTTTACTTGTAGTTGTTACAAGTAGTAGTAGTAGTAGTCAGTAGTACTTGATATAAGTTAAAAAATATTAAAAGTTGTAGCCTACTTTAGACTCAAAGTATTGCCTAACTGTTGATGGTAGAAAACGGGAATTTTTCGACATCATCAACAAACCAACACAAGTTTAAATACAGTACTCAAACTCGTATACATATTAGTACAAGTACTGGTAGTAAGACTTAACTCTCGTCTTAATACTTAATTATAATATTATTTGCTGACATACATAACTATCAAAGCTTAATTGAATTGAAACCAGTCTGTACAAACACACTATAAGTTATAAGTATAAGTTTCAGAGAAACGATACAAAAAGTACCTACTACAGATATATAGTACAATTTATGACCAAGTACCCAAAATTCAAAATTAATGGACTTTTTTATACTAGTAGACTTAATTATATTTTGTAGCCTTTCAATCACATCACATCACAACATAAACAACAAAACAAACCCAGCCGATTCTTGCTGATGTGATTCATCAATTTTATTTTATATTCTTCAAAGACTGTTTACACAAAAAAAAAAGCTTTAAATTTCATGTTCTTTGTACTTGGATACTTATAAGCTTCGAGTTTTAATTTAAAATTAAATCTTATCTGACTATCTTATCATAATACAGAATATTATGTATCAGTATTATGTGTACATTTCCTTTATCTCATCACTTGCTTTTTTTGTACCCAAATCAGAAATCAGAGCTATATATATGCTTATGTAAGTATCCCTACTTATAACTATATGTATATTAAATGTTCAAAGTTCACACTTGGAAAAAATTGGGTGCTTTTTTTTGTGTAAAAAACTCTGATCTAATCAGAGTCAGATTGGAGGATGTACATTGTACTCATGTTGTAATTCTAGTTGAAAAATTTGTAATCATTTTTTCAAATAATCAGATTAAACTTGGAAAAAATTATACCTAGCTAGGCTTAGTACTTTATAGTCTAGATAGAGATAAGCAGATACTGTATGTTGAGACTTATGAGCAAAGTACAAGTTGAAATAATGCATTTTTTTTGATTTTTGATAAAAATTTAAATGTGACTTACCGTTTGCATTGTCTCCCCATTGTGGGCTGTGTGGGCTGCAACTCAAAGACATGAGGACCATTGCGGCCGAACATTCATCCTACAAAAAATAAGCAAAATTTTGAAATATTTTGACAAAATTTTGGCTTAATTTTTAATTTTGAAGGGGATTTTTACCATGTTAATTTCATCACCACCATCGGTCATTGGCAGGGGAGAGGATACGAGCGCTTGAAAAATGTTGCTTGACGATGGTCGCCTTTTCCGAGACCTGTAAAAAATGTAACAATAGACAATTATTAGAAAAAATGTAATTATTATCATTTGAGTTAATTATACAAACTATGTTATTCAAATATATAATTTAAATCTAGTACCTTTATCTACATACATATATGTACTACATATTAAGAATTAGAATATTCACACCAAACACCCCATTTGTAAATTTGGGGTATAGGGGATTAGCTCTAAACCCTGATGGTCTAAACCATTTAGATCTAAAATTTAAGGTCTAAACCATATGGTC
>JAQIXA010001147.1:0-28359 GCA_034699045.1 Nanhermannia cf. coronata Gr-Ori-00579 | reverse complement strand
AGGGAGGCGGTGTGCCATTTTGACAAATATTTCAGATTGCCCCATTCTAAGGGGTCACGGGGACCCTTTAAGGGTTCTCCATGTTAATCAAATGGGAAAAATCAAAAATGAGGTTTAAGTGAATTTAGGGGTAATCGATGATGGAGATTCCGAATTTGATATCCGTTTGACCCGGGAGTTGACCTTTGACCCCGAAAAATGACCTTTGACCCCGAAAAATGAGATTTTTCAACGCTTTGCTCGCACTATTTATAATCAACTTCTAGTGAGTTGATTAAAGCCTAGTCTAATCATTTTTATCTTTAAATATCTAAATCCCTAAATTCGAATTTAGAATTCAATTCGAGGATTCTAATTTCTAATAGGTACAGTGAAACTTCTCAATATCGACATCGACACAATTTTTTGAGCTTTATAAAGCTGTAGCGTTTATTTCACTCTTCTAACCTTATACATATTTATGATTAATAAGAAATATTTCGGGCAATACAGAAAGAATTCTATAAAGGAATACGTGATAGAAAGGTTTAAAAAAATAAAAAAACAAAAATTGACTGAATATGGTAGGGTACAGAGTACAGATCTATCTAGAATATGATCAAATCAAAATCAAAACTACTTTTGGATAAAATATCAGTTAAATTTCCCCCAGGTTACTAACAAAAATAAAAATTTCAAGCAGTCTTGCTAATAACAATCAGATTCAGATCAAGATTAAATAGTACCCTCCTACCTAAATATTTAATACTTTTGTAATAAAATTTATCACTAAACCCAGTTTACCTACTGAATTGATATCATCAATGAATATCAAAATTTTAAAAATTAACCTTTAGTTTTGCAAAAATTGGAATTTGATCATCAAAAATGTCGGATCAAATTCAAGAAGAAGAAATTGAGATTAAAAATGAGGTTAAAAATAACCCAAACGATTTTGAAGCATTAATGTCAGCTCATGTGAATGGACTTTATCCAGTGACGAAATACAGGTCAAGGTCAACTGGATTAACTTTGGTTCATGCTCAAGTACCTGGTCCAATAGTCCACGGCTATATCGCACTAGGTTGGTTAATCATTATTTTATTATTGAATAAATATTATACCAGCAAATTGAGAATTTTTTGACCAAAATTGTGATTAAAGAACATAAGATTAATTTCATCTCTATTTTGGTTGAATTTACCCATATATTTTTGCTCTACCTCGTTATAAAATAACTTTAGTTTATCTTAAGATTAGTTAGTCTTACCATTAGTTGGGTTAGGAGTTAGGTTAGGATTTTTAAAAAATTGGGTTAATTTCATACAGTTTGACCAAAAATATCGGGGTAAATTCAACCAAAATAAGGATGAGATTACATCGGAGTTTTGAAAATCTAAAAAAGTCTTTGAGATATGATATACAGTATATATGGTTAAAAATTGATGATATAGTCGATTTTTGAGTTCGATTTTGATATTCAAATGTGATTTTTTTTTTTTTGAAAGCAACGAAACCTGAGGATGAAGATGGTTTAGCCCATACTCTGGAACACTTGGTATTTTTTGGATCTGAAGATTATCCTCATCCACATGTCCTAGATGTATGTGCCTCGAAATCCCTAGGTAAATATTGATATAAATTTGAATCATAATATCTGAGTTAATTGATTTCAAATTTAAGCCGATGGGACAAATGCATGGACAGCTCCTGATCATACAACTTTTACAATAGATACTGCTGGCTCTGAGGGTTTCTGTCAAATTCTTCCAATTTACCTAGACCATATCTTTTACCCGCTTTTACCGGTACATTATTGAATAACTCGATTACATTTTTTTGCATTATTTATTATCTGATGTGTAATTTTAGGAATCTGCATTTTTGACTGAAATCTACCATATAAATGGGAAAGGTCAGGATGCCGGTGTGGTCTACAGTGAAATGCAGAATGTTGAAAATCAAGGAGAGAACGTGGCTGAATTAGAGCTGAGAAGACATTTGTATCCAAATAGTTCATATAGATTTGAATTTGGCGGTATTATGAAGAACCTTAGAGAAAGTACAAGTCTTAAGAAGGTATTAAGCTAAAAATTGAACCAAATAGATAGGTAATTTGCATAATTAGGTATTTTTTAAACTAAATTTCAGATCAAAGCATTTCACAAAAAATATTACAATTCGAAAAATGCTTGCATCATTGTTTGTGGAATTGTCGAACCTTCACAATTGTTCAAGGCTTGTGATCCAATTGTTCAAAAAATTCTTAAAAAGGTACACTACAAGAATTTTACCAAATTTTAAATTTTTCTCGAGTACTTCTGAATTTACTGATACTTGTAGGGTGATGTACCTGAGAATTGGACAAGGCCTTGGGTCAATTTGTCAGAAATCTCCGAGCTGAAATGGTCCCTTGAAAAGACAGTACATTTCCCAAGTGATAATGAAGATGAGGTTTTAATGAACATTAGCTTCATTGGACCTTCGAATCTTGACCAATTAGAGAAGTATGTCAATATTTAATAACATGATTAATTCCCTCCCTATTTTGGTTGAATTACTAGTATATTCTTGGTCTTTTTTTGGGATTAAATCGAAGTCATTTAATTATAATTATTTTCTTTAAATTCTAAATTTTTTCAGAATACAAGCCATATCCTTAGTTTTGGGATATTTGCTCGATAGTTCAATAGCACCGCTTCAAAGAGCCTTTGTGGAAGATGAGGACCCCATGGCTGGTTCTGTAAGTACCTGACAAGTAAAGTATAGGGTCACTCATATCAGAAATACGATCAATCAGACAAATTATTTTATAAAAATTCAAATAATTTTGAACAATTTTGAGTGTAAAATATAGCCTTTTGCTTTTGGTATAAGTTTTTTTTGAATTTATTTCAGATCTCGAGTTCAGATATCCCCAGTACCAGGGTCACTTTCCACTTTAGTATCGAGCAAGTTCCAAAGAAAAAAATCAAATATGTTCTGCCACTTTTGAGGAAAGTTCTTGAGGAACAAGTGACTGAAATGTTCGATTTGAGTCGAATGAGAGATATTATAAGGAAACATAAAATTGACACGATTGTCGAGATGGAAAATAATCTTCATGATTCAATTTCACATATAATTATTGCTGACTTTTTATTCGGTCAAGATGATCCTGAAAGGGTAAATTTATCTCATTAGAATCTCGTATAAGTATAAGTACCTACCTATTTGTAATTAAATTATCGAAAGTCCTATATTTTTGTATTTATCTTTTTTAGTTTAAAAATCGATTGAGTACTAAGGACTGTATCGAGGGCTTATTATCCAAAGAAGCCTATTTTTGGCAAGAATTGATAAAAGATTCTATATTACTCAAACCATGGGTGAATATCATCGCAATTTCAAGTCCAGAGGTCAGTTTCACAAAAAATGACTTCATTTTTTGGTTGAATTTACCCCTATATTTTTGGTCTTGTATGAAATTAACCCTAAATTTATTTTAGTTTAGATTAGGATACTCATCTATTGGGTTAAAGGATATTGGGTTAAATTCAACTAAAATAGGGATGACATTAAATCGGCTCAAAGCCAAAAGCAAAAAAGCTTAAAAATGAAAATAATATACATACTTTTTAAATACCATTATTAGGAGTTAAAAAAGTTCAATCAAGCTGAGAAAACTCGAAATGGGTTGCGAATTTTACAACTTGGTAAAGATGGTTTAAAAGAGAAATCTGACAAATTGGAAGCGGCACTAATTCTCAATTCGGTAATTTCTCATTTTATAATTATTCTAAAACCTGTAATCTAAAATACAGGTATTTACTTATATAAATATGAATTACTAGGCACCACCACCTGAGCATATTATAAGGTCAATGAAAACACCAGATACCAGCTCGATCAATTTCCACAAAATCAATCGATTCGAAGATCCTGATTTTGCACTCTGTGATTGCAAAGTTTTCCTTGATGATGTTCCAACTAATTTTATCTTGGTAAGTTAGCAAATTATATGGCAAATTGTATACATTTAGGTCATTTAGATTCTTAGATTAGATAAATTTTTGCAAACTTTAGAGAGTTTGAATCAAAACTAAGTTTTTTTTTGTCATCCTCTAAATGAAAACCAGAAAAATTGTACCATTTTTGAATCACCATTTTTGAAAAATGGTGATTTTTAAGACTTCATTAGTAAACTAGGTTGATACATTTAAATTTGTGCATAGGAAATGCCAATATGTAAGTAGGTACCTTGTCTTGTTCACAGCTTTTGTAGTGCTATATCGACGCAAAAGTTATCCCAAAAATCAATCATTTATCGTAATGATTTTGGCAAATTCCTCTGCAAATAATCGAAAATCATCAAAAAACTAACTGAAATATAAGGTATTTTGATGATTTTCAAATATTCCCGCTTCAGTTTGGTGCTGTTTGCAATGGAATTTGCCAAAACCATTATCAAAATCGAGTTTTTCGTGAATATAGTACTAAAAAGGCTGTGAACAAGATACTATGCACAAATCCCGGAGCTTTTAATTTTTTTAAATTTTTTTCCAGGTGAGCATTTTGATGGACACAACGAATGTAAAAGAAGAAGATCGAAGATATTTGCCGATATTTTCTGAAGCTTTAACCGAGTCACCGATAAAGCTTGAGGATGGGTCGCTCATGAATCACGAATGGGTCGTTTCCGGTCTAAATCGGGATTTAATCTCAATCGCAACATCTTTTGGCATTGATGGACACTATAGGTTCAGATGTGGTGGGTTTGGACATATTTTTGCACTTGATGTTAAGGTACAAAATTTCAATCATTTTCAATCAAATTTTAAGATTTTTTTAAAATAACTGCAGTTTGAACTGGATAAAGTCAAAGAGGGTTTCGAATGGATAAGAAATGTTTTATGGAATGTTCAATGGAAAGCTGAAAGGTTGAAAGTTTTAGCAAACAAAATGTCCAGTGAGATTACAAGCTTTAAAAGAGATGGGAATTATATTGCATATCATCTGGTTGAAGATCTTTTGTATAAAAATGGTAACCATTTAATAACCATTTTTGATCAATTTTATTTTGATAATTTTGACTAATTTACAGATAGTAATGTTAAAGCAATGGGTTGCTTTCGTCAACAAGCCTTTCTCAAAGATCTAAATCAAACTTTAACCGAGTCAAATGAGTAAGTACCCTACTCTTTGGTATATATAAATTTAAAGATATAAAGCATTTTAATAAGGTATAACTTTATGATTTTTAGAAAAACATCTCGATCAAACAATGCTTGTTTGTGTGTACGAAATGTTCCATGTATGAAACCAGCACCTTTGGCTTTTAAAAAATTTGCGATTTTTGAAATCTTCGATGATATTCGTGAAGTTATACTCAAGCCGAATAATATGACGATTCAAATTGTCGTGGATCTTGAAAAGGTCAAAGAAAAGGGGATTAATTTGAATGAGCATCTTCAAAAAACGTTTAGATTTGAGCAACCAGGGACTAAAAGGTAAACTACATTATATATTCTTATTTATTAGGGTCAATTTCATTTCCAATTTTAGACTTTTGAGATTATAGATATCGAAATATATCGCACTTTTTATAAATTTTAGATTATCGAATCAATTTGACTACTTTTGGATGAAAGATTTTGATGAATTGGTAAAGAAACCTAAGGAGGTAATCCTCGGGATTGGCGGTGAAGAGTCTGGATATCTTTATGTGATAATTCCAGGACTCAAATCATATGATAATCCGGATATTCCAGCACTTACAACTGCCCTCGTCTACTTTTGGCAAGCTGGGGGTCCTTTCTATAAAGGTGAATTTAGCACAAATTTAGACTACCAAGTCCCTAATATATCCGAATTTTCAAAATTTTCGGTTTTTTTCAAACAGCTATAAGGGGTGGTGGATATGCCTATGCATTTGTTCTTGGTATGAGAGTTTCTGAGGGTCTGATATATTTCAAATTAGAGAGATGTACGGATACGATTGGCGGGTTTACTGCAGCTCGAAATGTCATCAAATCACATCTTGAGGATGAGAGTTTGTGGAATGAGGATACACTTGCTTCAGCCAAAAGTTCACTTATCTTTGAACTGGTTTCTCATGAAGAAACACCTATGAGTAAAATAAATATTTTTAAAAAGATACAAGTTTAATTTCATCCTTATTTTAGTTGAATTTACCCCATGTTAACTTAAGAGCTAAAATCTGTGATATTTAATGAATAATTCTAATTTAGGCTTAGCTGCAACATCCATTTACGGCCATTTTCATAATGTTTCTGGAGATTATGGAAGGTACATTTTCTATAAGTTTAAAAAAGATTTTGTTTAAAATTTCTGAATTTTGATTTTTGATCTCTGTACATTTTTAAAGGAAATTAATCGAGAAGGTTTCAAAAGTTGAGCTTGAGGAAGTAAAAATCGCGACTAAGAAATACATTGGAGATCTTTTTCTTAGAAAGAATAATTGTGTTATAGTCTGTCCCAAGGATAAGGTCAAGAAAAATATTTTGGGTTTTAAAAGGTAATAATTTAGTTAACAAGTACCTACTACCTACCTATATATCAGTAAACAGTAAAGTTACTACTACTAATTACTTTTCTACTATATTGTATATTGACAGCTGTGATAAAAAATTAGAAGCCTTTTCCTCATTGAACAGTTCTGGTTTATCCAAATGGCCCAAACCTGACACAAAATTTGGAAGTTCAATTGCAAGTATTGCAAGCCAAGGATCTGGTTCTGGCTTAGAAATGGATGGAAATTCAAAATCTGGACTTATCAATCCAGAAGCAGTTTAAAATAATTTAAAATTTTTAAAAATCTAATTTAATTTAGATAGGTAGTTGAACTAGGTATTGTACAAAATTAAATCGAATGTATCTAAATCTAATCTAAACAATAAAAATATCTCATACTCATGCTTTATTCAAAATAAAAAAATCTAGCGTAATACACTCGTATCTAACAATTAAAATATAGGTATGGTACTAATATAAGTACATTGGAAGTAGTGGCACTCAAGATCAGTAAGACTCTAAAAAGGCCTTAATAGTAAAGTACCTAAATTGAATTTTAAGAATTTTTGAGACTGATCGATTGGTAGGTCTGTTGAAAACCCCTGTTGAAAACTTAATCAAACCCAAAAATACTGAATAAATTCTGATTTTCAAGGCTGTTGGTGTATAATTGAGCTAGGTAGGTTAAGGATCGGTCAATCATAATCTGTAAGGGACATTAGCAGCGAAATCGGTCAATTTCAATAATGAACTCTGATCCTTATCTGTATTTTAAAGATCTAATTGTTTCTAAAGGTTTTATATTGATTTCTATTTTAGTTTTAGTTATCGTTCATTTGAATTGTTCATTGAGTTGTTCAAACTGGAACTGAAAGTTCAAAATGCCAAAAGAAAAACATGGAGGCAAAAAGCAAACCCGAAATAAACCAACTCCTCGTGGTAAAAATGAGAAGCCAACACGTGGTGGTAAAAATGCGAAGCCAAAGCCAAAATCAAAAATTAAAGATGAGAGATCACTTGAAAAGAATGCCAAGAAGAAGGAAAAAAGTGACACCAAAAGTGAGGAGAAGAGAGCCAATAAAAGTCTGGAAGAGAAGGCCTTGAAAAGTACAAATTTAAGTGGAAGTGGAAGTGGAAGCACTGGAATTGGAAAAGGTATCATTTATATAAATTTTAAATTAATTTAAAGTTTAATTTCATCTCTATTTCGATTAAATTTGTCCCTATATTAAAAGTCTTTTGCCAAAATTTTATTTTTTGGTGAATTTCGACCTAAGGGCAAGGTCTTTGGGGACTTTGACATATATGTACTTAACATTCGAAGCCCCGCCCCGTTTCAAGGGCTATAAAATATGGCAAGATCCATTGAATTTCTCATTTGGGCCAAAAAAAGCTCCAATATCTCTGTATGAAATTAACTCGAAATATTTTTAGATTAGTTAGATTAGTATTTTTAAAAAAATTATGTTTATTTCATACAGAAGTTAAGTTAGACCAAAAATATATGGGCAAATTCAACCAAATCAGGGATGAGGTTAAATCGAAGTCTTTTAAAATGTATCTTTAAAAATAAAATGAGATATTTAATTGATTCTTGATCTAAATAGGTGATCTGAATGATGATTTCCACTCATATCATTCAAACCATTCTGCGAAAGATATGAAAAAGCATATCAAGAAGGGTACCATGATGTCAAATCGAACTCGTCGAAGGAAGCGGAAAAGAGAAGAGGAAAAAATCCTCGGAAAATATTATTCTCTGGATTTGATTAAAGGATTTGGACCAATTAGATATTTCTCGGTTAGTATATTCTGTAATTAATAAGGATAACCCATTAAAATCATAAATTATAAAATTTCAAAAAAATATTTCAAAAAGGTTATCTTTGGAAAATGGCCCTTCAGTTTCTCTGTTGTAAGCTTCTAAAATCAATATTAGCTAGATAGTAAAAAAAAATTAAAAGTTAAAATTACCTTAGGATAAAGATTTCACTTGTCAAATTCGGATATCATTCAAAACTCCAATGGTCTGGTATTTCTGTCTAATTTGTTTGATCTACTTGGTCTTGATTGTTCATTTTTCTTATGGATTTATATCCATATATTTCCGCCCTACAAACACTACGAATACGACAGGAGATAACGATTTTCATTTAAGGTACCCTACCCTATCTATATTTTAATGACCTTTATAAAGACTTATTAATGAGTAAAAATAATTATACTTTAGTGTATTAAACCCAATCAAAGAATTTGGAAAATATTCTTACGAGAAAGATTTAATCCTGAGCCAGTATCCCATATTCCTCCTATATATTTGCTGGCTAGTTGTCTCATTTGCGGCTATTCTCGAAATTATGTTTAAGGGTAGCAATTTCATCCACATTTTTAACTATTGGTAAGTACTTACAAGTATACTCGTAAAAACCTTTAATTCAATTGTGAAAAACCTGATTTTTCCCTTAATTATACACTTTCATTAGGAATCGAGCTATTCAAGTTACAGAATTGGAATTGAGACAAGGATTGAGAGAATTGGCCATTTTGGAATTTTTCTATCTGGCAATTATTATAACCTTTTTGATCCTCTTGTTCTTTGGTGTTCAAGAAATTCGGCAACTTTGGTATTCTATTCTTTAAAAAACCTAAAACTATGATAACTTATCCTTAGTTTAATTTCATCCCTATTTTGGTTGAATTTACCCCTATATTTTTGGCCTAACTTTACCTCTGTATGAAATTATCGCAAAATTTTTAAAACTTAAGATTACGAGTAGTTTAATTTAGGCTAGGTTAGGTTCGAATTTTAAAATTTTTGAGTTAATTTCATACAGGGATTGAGTTAGACCAAATATATAGGGGTAAATTCAATCAAAATAGCGATGAAATTAAATTGGAACTATTTTATAAGTGGTCTTTTTGTATCTCTGCCTTGGAGAGTGTATAAAAAAGAGATTTCTGAGAAAAATAATGAAGTGCTCAACTCTGTAGGATTCTTTCTACTTGTAAGTTCTTCAAATATGTAAAATTAAAACCTTATCTGACCTCTGACCTCTATAACCTAATATATAAATATAATTTATTTTTAGTTATTTACCCTATGTTCTTATCGAGCCAGTGTTATGATGTACATTTTCTTGCTCAAATTGTTGAGAAATATCACAAAGGGTTGGGATGAAAGGTCTGTAATTGAACATAAAAACTCCAGCAGAATCTTTTCTCTATTTTGGTTGAATTTAAAGTAAAATTTTGGACTTATTTTATAACAGTGGTAAAGTTAGATCAAAGAATAAGGGGTAAATTCAACCAAAAAGTGGATGAAATTAAACTTTATATTTTAAAATGATAAAATTGAAATTTTTTACTAACTTTATGTAGATTGAAAGTCTGCCTTGAGTATGGAGGTGAGCTTAACTTTATCTTTTTAAACTATTTTCGATAATTTTTTTAATTTTTTAGGGGGAAATCGACCCTTACCACAAGAAGACGTGGATATAACGACACCACCATATCTCAGAATTAATTATAAACTCGTTTTAAAAGATCATTTAATTATTGCTCAATTGTATAAAATGCATGATACTGTCGCTACTTGGTTTCTTTGTGCTTATTTTGGAATGCAGGTAACCTTACCTGAACTAAAAACTGATCTCATATCCGAGTTAATCTCATCCCTATTTTGGCTGAATTTACCCATATATTTTTGGTCTAACTTTGCCTTCTATATAAAATTAACCCAAAATTTTGAATCTTTACCTAACCTAATTCAACCTAAACTAAAAATTTTTGGGTTAATTTGATGTAAGGATAGAGTTAGAACAAAAATATAGGTGTAGATTCAACCAAAATAGACATAGACTTACCTAATCCTAATTAAAATTATTTAGGCCATAACCTTATTGTTTGCTGGAGCTCACATGTGGTAAATTTATTAAAAAATTCTATTTTGATTCAAATTCGAATTTGAAAATGTTCATTTTTTGTATTTTTTTAGGACACTTGTTGCCCCAACTAACTTTACATCTCTAGTAAAATATTTACAAAAAACCTAAATAAAATTTAAAATGGCTTTGATTTAATCACATCTCTATTTTGCTGGAATTTACCCCTATATTTTTGGTTTAACTTTATCCCTGTCCCTGTCCTGTAAGAAAAAAACCCAAAATATTTTAAAATTCAATTTAAAGTTAAAAATATAGGCCAAAATAGAGATGACATTAAACACAAGTCATTAGAAATTGAGATACAAAGTACCCTTATACTCGTATATGATTTTATAGCAAATTGAAAATAATTCAATGGAGATAATATTTCCAAGTGGGTCAAGAAAGTCAATCTCGCAAACAGATCGTGACGCAGCTGTCAAGGCAGTCAAAGACTCGATGGTTTGTATCATGGTTTTGTTTTTTACAATTTTTGAAACATTTGCAACAAGTTATCAAGCTCATATCACTACCAAATCTGTAAGCAAATCATTTGCTTAAATAATTATAATTTGAATGATTATTACCTATATTTGAAATTTTAAGGGTGAGAATGGATTTCGTATTGCAAGAAGGCATGGATTTTTAAATACCAAATCAGCGACAGAGAGGAATTTTATGTACAATTTGTTAATGAGTTTTGCTTGGAAATGTTCAAAGAAAATTACAGCTGGGGGTTTCTTTTATGTTGATAAGAGAATTACAATTTCGGTAAAACCTAAATTATAATTAGTAAATTACATTAGGGAAGGACACCTAATGGAAACCTAGATTTTAAGCTAAAAAATAATAATATTTTACTGATATTTTACTTTTTTTTTAAGATTTCAAAGGGCCTGATCATCCTTTTTCTGCTGACATTAACTCTGAATCGAATTCACTTGCCTTTAAAACTAAAGAGTGAAAATTCAACCTAATCAAATTACCTAGTAAGTAGTATGTAATCGTATTTAGTCTACATATATTGAGTTGTAAAATTAATATCCGTTTAGAATAAAAGCAAAAAATCAAATAAATGTGACCTACAATTACAATGTTAATTTTTTTGTCGAACAGAAACTGAATGTTAACGAGCCCTTTTTTTATTTTGACAAACTTTAATAACAATGTATAATTGTAAACAAGCAAAAAAAGCTAAAAGGATAATTTCTCTCCAAGCACTCATTTGAAGAGGTGGGAAATACCAAGCTGCCAAATTCCTTGTTTTATTTTGATTCCAATGTTTCCCAGTTTTATAAATATGATCAATTTCAAGAGGTCGAAAACTTAATTCAGGATCTTGTTCAAAATAATCACAGGGTAATTTGCAAAATCCAATATTGATTTTAGGCTTTTGGCTCAATAATTTTTGAACTAATTTTTGATTTGTTTGACCAATTTCAGGATGATGAAATAGAAATAAAGTAGTTGATAATGAGTCATAGATTTGAAAAGCTTCATATTTTGATGAAGTTGAAGTAGAAGAAACTAACCAGTTGACAAAACGATGTCTTTTCCCAACTCGGTCACAATGAGAACAGTTTGACCATGTTGTCCATTCTTCGAAAATTTTCAAACTTTCATCTACAAGGTGTTCTTTGTATGGTTTTTTACCCTCTTTTATACCTGGTTTCTTTAAAAATATATAAAAACTAGGATTTAATTAACTATTCTTTCGTTAATTGTTAATTGTGCGAGCAAAGATTTGAAAACATCTCAAGTTATCTCATTTCTGAGGGTCAAACGGATGTCAAATTTGGATTTCCGTTACCGATAAACTTTATAGCCACTTACTAGTAGATCTTAATTTTGATTTGTTGCCATTTGACTAACATTAGGACACTCCACAACACCCCAAGTTACTTGAGATTTTTATCAAAAAGGCACAACTAGACCCTTCATGCCAAGTTTGGTTAAGATCGGTCAAGTGGTTCTCGAGTTATCCTCTGGACAAACAGACAAACATACAGACAGACGGACAAAAAGTGTAAGCAAAATTGAATAGTAAGGGCTCGCTTTTTAAGGAAATCTTACAATTTTGAGTGAAATAATCTCAAGAACTTCTAATGTCCAAATATTCAAAACAGTACTATTCCATGTACAATAGTAAGTAGAACTATCATCTTTTTCCAATTCATTGATAACAAGGTCTCTGGTTGAATTCTTTAAAAGTTGAAACTTGTAGCCAATTTCTTCAATTTTATAAATTGTTTGATCAGTTGTTAATTTCCACCATTGTACATCTTGCTTCAAAAGACCATTTAAAGGAAGGCATGGTGAACACTGTAAGGAGGTTTTAAAACCTTGTCCTGAAAACTGAAACCGTGGTTTGAAAATGTCATCTCTTTTAAATTTTAAACGGAATTCTGTAAGGCATTTCTCAAACACTTGGTGATCCTCTTCTTGAAATTTTTTAGAAAAATTGTGAGATTGTCGAGATATTAAATCTTTGACCAAATCAAGAGAACCATAAGATAGGGTCAAATCAATCAAACAAAATATCATCAAGTATTTTACAAAATTCATTTTGTCTTCATAGATATCTAGATACAGATTAATCTACTTAGATATGAAGATGAAGCTGTCTTTCAAGAATAATTTGAATATTTCCCAAGGTTACTATTAGAGCTTATACAAAAAAATCGATAGAGTCTGTAATGATTCGAATATTTAATTTTTACAAATTTCTAGAGCGGCTTTGCCGCTAAGCAAATTGTACCTTGTCAAGTTAAAATCTTTAATTTAGAAAAAATTTATTAATGTCTTCAAATGAACCTGATCCAAAGAAAACTGGTGAGGATGGTCAAAAGGGAGTAAAAGGACCAGGTACTTCACCTCCAGCTTCACCTGCTTCACCTACTGGAGCTTCACCTGCTTCTGAAGTACCAAGTGCTAAAAGTTTATTTGAAAGATTATCTGCCAGATTTTGGCCTCCTGCCCCACCACCACCTCCACCACCAGAAACAGAAAAACCTTCAATTTCACCCGATGAAGTTGAAGCACCAACTGTACTGAATGATACAACTATAATTACAGATAATCCACCACCAATTACCGATACTGATGAAAGTGAGGTTTATTATGATGACTCGAGTGAGTCTATAATTGAAGGTGAGGGTCCTTTATCTGATAAGGATATTAGTAATCGTACAAGTCCAAGTAATAAGACTTCAACAAAAAAGAAGAAGAAACGAAGGAGGAGGAAGAGAGGTCATCATAAGTCACCTTCAGCACATTTTGAACTCGAGACTACTTTTAAATCTAGAGATGTAAGTACTCATACCCTATCTATATACCCATAAGTACCTATAAAGTAAGTATCTTTTTGCCTAATTTTTAGTTTTAGATTAGGGTACTTTTATATCATAATTTTTGTTTTCAGTACCTTCTAAAAGACGCCGAATCTACATATGAAAATCCTCTACCTGATTCAGGGTCAGTTCAAAGGAGGACAATACGGTCTCGGCTAAAGAAAAAAATTAGATTAAAACATAAGAAGCATATTAAGGTAAAATCGTTCAAATTCAGCGATATTAGTATCACTAAACATATAAATAGGCAAGGGTAGGGGTAGATTTATAGTTCGGGCAAGTTTTTTAAATTTGAACATTATTTTACATGAACCAGTCCAGTATCTATTTTCACATTAAAATTTTTACAACAAGATTATATCTTGAAATACCCTTGATATTCCCTTGACAGTCCGAACTATCCCTGACTACCCCTATAGAGCTTAAGACTCTAATATAATAATCGTAGGGAAATACTTATTGAGTAGAAGTGTCTTACACCTATTCGTTTAATTCAGTGGTTATTCATTTAATTCAGCTCTGATCATAATTTTAGCCTCACTTTCACAAGTAAGTCATAAAAGTGAATTCAAAATTACGTTTTTCAGAGCTGAATTAAATGATTAAACTATAGATTCAACTAATTAATCTTTTTTTAGCATTTCTTTTGCTGTGGATGTGAACGGAAGCCATTTTCAAATGAGAAGAAAGAGTCATTAGAAAAAATTGCGAGCGCACCAATCCCCGATTTTAATATTCCTCTAGAGGAAGTGGCAGCTCATTCTGACTTTATGACTCGGAAAGTTCGAAGGACTAGGATACCTAGTAATAATTTGTCAATTTTTCCAAAATTGATCGATTTTAATGTGGCTAATTTGATTTATCTTACAAATGTTTAAGATAAGCCAAATATCAGTTTTAATGTCCTCTCTGTGTTGAAGAATGCAATTGGGAAGGAATTGAGCAAAATCCCATTTCCAGTCAACTTCTCAGAACCTCTATCTATGCTTCAAAGACTCGTAGAAGAATTTGAATACAGTCACATTTTGGACCAGGCTGCCAAACTGACCAATCCTGTAGAACAACTCGCCTATGTGTCTGGTAAGAAAAAAAATTCTAAAAGTATCTTTCTACTCTATATGTATAGCCTACAAGATAAGGATACAATACCTAACCTACCAGTAAAGTAATTAGTAATTATCGTTTTTTAAAGCCTTCACAGTTTCCTCATATGCCATCACCTCGGTTCGAAAATTTTTTAACTACCATTTTTATAAAAATTATGTAACAACTGATCGAAAAACCGACTGATCAAAAAAAGTAACTGATTGAAATTGCAAAAAATAGCTAAAAATTTTTTTTTGTTTTTAGCTAAAAACAAAAATGAATTACCTAATTAACTAAAATAGTGTTAACTAAATTGAATTAAAATATGGATTTTCGATCAGTCGGTAATTGATCGGCTTAATTGGTCCTAATTTCAAAATTTTTTAGACCAGGTTAGCGAAACCTTTCAATCCATTATGCGTAAGTTGTATAAAATATTGCTATGCTAATACAGAAAGAATTTAAAAATTACTTAAATAATTAGGGTGAAACTTATGAATGTGATCGAACCGGTGATGATTTTGGCTGGCGTTGTATAAGTGAGCAAGTTTCACATCATCCGCCTATAGCGGCTTATCATTGTGAAAGTACAAAACATAGTTGGATTTGTTGGTACTTACTAAATACTTACTAAATATTTGATAATTTTTTTAAAAAATGATTCAAAAATGTTTTTTTTAATCAAAATAGGCAACAGTTTTCTATGAATTCGAAATTTAAAGGAAATTCTCTCGGTAAGATACCTGGATTATAAAGAATACAGATGGTATAAGAGAATTTTAAAATATTTTTTCAATAGAAATACATCCAACGGGAATTACTCATCTACTATTTACAGAATCAAGTAAGATTATTAATACTCGAGTAGTTAGTTTACTATTGTAAAGCTGTCCTTTTTTTGTAGAAAATCATTATACCTGGAAAAAAGTTGTAAGTACAGTGAGAAGCATAATATTTGGAAAAATGTATATTGAACATACTGGAGAAATGACTATTAAAAATCACACAACTGGTGATAGTTGTAAACTTGATTTTGGTTCTAAAAGACAGGTAAAATGACTAAAAAAATTTAAAATATTTGTAAACGTACTATATATTATTTGTGTATTTAGGTTACAGGGAAAGTATTTGATAAGGCAGGGAAAGTGCATTATACCCTGAAAGGTAATTGGGATTCCTCAATCGAGGCGACGAGTGAGGGGAGTTCTTCGAGGAATGTACTTTGGACTAAGAAAATGCCCAAGTACGGAGTACCTACTATAATTTATCAAGTATCTTAACTTTAATAAGTCTCTTTAGACTAATTAATTACAAATTTAACCTTATATTTAGCCCTGAGTCTAAAGACTACTACAATATGACTGAATTTGCATGTCAACTGAATGAGCTGGAAGAAGATATTGCCCCGACTGATTCACGTTTAAGACCTGACCAAAGGCTTATGGAAGAAGGTCGTTGGGATGAAGCAAATGAAATGAAGTTAATTTTAGAAAGAAATCAAAGGGCTCGAAGAAGATTAAGGGAAATTAATGTGATGGGGAGACCTGAAAGTCAAACCTCGGGTACTAAAATTCAAAACTTCGAAATTTCAGTTTTTCAAATTTTTCCAAAATTTTAATATTCTTTTTTGGATATTTTAGTTGCTATTTTGAATGAGGATGGTAATTATTGATTGAAAATATGATCCTATTAAATAGGATCATAATTAACT
This sequence comes from Nanhermannia cf. coronata Gr-Ori-00579, assembly GCA_034699045.1. Lineage (NCBI taxonomy): Eukaryota > Metazoa > Arthropoda > Arachnida > Sarcoptiformes > Nanhermanniidae > Nanhermannia > Nanhermannia cf. coronata Gr-Ori-00579. The sequence continues at coordinate 11,797 of JAQIXA010001147.1, read as the reverse complement.
AATAGTTATAGACCTTATTTAAAAAGGTATTTTTTTTTTTACTTTTCTTAGGTTATCAACCGCCTTCTTGGTTTATTAAAGAGCCGGACCCCCAAGGTGGTGGACAAATATTTACGTACAATGACGAGTATTGGACATGCAAAGAAACTAAAAACTGGACCAAGTGTCCCATCATTTATTTTGCTCCAGCAAAGGAAGGTGAGGAACAAAAACCTCATGATAAAGATAAAAAAGATCAAAAAGATCAAACCAAGGAAATCAATAATGATGAGGATAAGGATAAACTCGAAGATAAGTAAACTATCTATGTATGTATGTACCATACCTACATGTTTAAAGAAAAAATTTATAAATTGTTTTATAGTAGGATATGGTAGGGTACTTAAAGATCTATATTTTATTCTTGTTAGCATTTATATAGAGATTGAAAATTGAAATAAAATGAAATACAAAAATATCACAAGTTTGTCTAAACACTTATACAAGATAACAGTAGGGTACTTAAGTTTACATTAATACATGTATGGATTAGATACAGTAGAGACATGTCGACTTCTCCAGTCCTTGGGTGTTGAAATAGTCATATTAATATTAGTAGTATTAAAATTATTATTTTTTCTAGCCATTGGATTAGAGACGGTCGAGATTTGTCTGCTATAAGTTCTCCAGTCCTTCGGGGTAGCAACAGAATTAGGACTTCTTGCCATAGTTGTAGGGACAATATTTTGTATAAAAAGACTTTTCGAGTTAAAAATGAGTGTTTGAAGGGCATTTAATCTCAAGTAATATCGAACTAAAAGTAATCCTGCAATAGATAGTAGAAAACAGAGTCCAAATAAAGCTGATATAAAGATGAATATAGTGTCATCTAATTTCCTGGGTCCAATTTCACTATAAGCACCATAGAACCATAGGCAAAAGCCGAGTGCATTTTCAACATAAAACCAAATTTGAACAATGGTTCTATCTGAAGTATAGTCAAAATTTAAAATGGTTGCTCTCCAGCCATAATTAACAGCTTCATAGTAGGATGTTGGGACATTTGTTGAGGTATTCGTTGGACTTTTCTCAGTTAAATGTTTAAGTACCCTGGCCATATAGTAGATGATTTGCCTTCCAAGTGAATTGGCCACAAAAAGCATCAAGATTATAAAGGTATTGCTGAAGTCTGGATAAAAGTAGTAGAGGGTAAATGCAGACACGACTGATCTTGATATTATGTTTGTAGCTTTAAAAAATAATTACAATAAATCATAGATAGACTAGGACTTAATCAACAGCTCTTTATATAGCAGTTGGTTATAAATTGGGCGAGCAAAGCGATGAAAGAATCTCGAGGTGCCCCATTTTTCTGGGGTAAATCACCCTTTCCCTCGCTTATACAGGACCCCGACTTTAGCACTTTTAAGGGGGAGAGTAGTAGGGTAGTTGTATAGTAAAGCAGTTTTAATGCGCATTAAAATATACACAACTACCCTACTACTCTCCCCCTTAAAAGTGCTAAAGTCGGGGTTCTGTATAAGCGAGGGAAAGGGTGGGTAAAATGTCAATTTTCTGACTAAATGAATGTCAAATTCGGAGTCTCATTCATAAATAAAATAACCTCTAGAACCATTTAAATTTCAAGTTATAGCATTTTTTGAGTTCAAATGTCAATTTTCGGGGTCAAAGGTCAACTCCCGGGTCAAACGGATACCAAATTCGGAATCTCCGTCATCAATTACACTTAAGACCACTTAAATCTCATTTTTGATTTTTTCCCATTTGATTAACATGGGGAACACTTAAAGGGTCCCCTGACCCAAAGGGGAGGGGCAATCTGAAATTTTTGTCGAGTATACGCAACTAGACCCTATAAGGGTCCTTCATGCCAAATTTGGTTAAAATCGGTCGAGTAGTTTTCGAGTTATGCCGCGAACATACATACATACAGACAGACAGACGGACAAAGTGCAAGCAAATTTGATTAGTAAGTGCTCGCTTCGCTCGCCCAATTACGGAGAATGATTCAAGAGATTTAGGACTTCACAAATATGATATTATGAATTTTAAGATAGTCTGAAGTTTATTTACCTATTGAAAAAAAGGCATGTAGAAATAAAAGTGTTTTTTGACTAAATTTGAGAGTATGTGGTATTTTCCAAGAGACAATGTCACTTTCATCGATTTGTCGAAATAATCGAAAATAAATAGAAACAACTTGATAAACATTAGCTTCAGCCATTGCAAAAACCGCAACAAAAACCGTGATTATCTCGAGCAAATCTAAAAAAAATTTCAAGTACCCATATAGATTAGCATTGATTATTCATTGACGCACGTCCCTATCTACCTACTTAATTAGATATTTTTAGCACAATTCTAGTGCCTACTAAAGATTTGTAGATAATATTTTATTTTTAGATTATAATTTCAATTGTTTATATATAAGTATTGTATAGACTGACATTTTTGATAGCCTTCTTTTTCTAAAATTAAGATGGATAATTGCATCACAGCTTCAGGAGCACTAGAATAAAATATATGCATATAAGTATAAATAAATCATGTAGGCAGGCATAAATTTATTCAATTTTTTGGAAAAAGCTAAGAAAAATATTGATATCAAACCTAGAGAAAAATGTGATAGCTTGTCTCATTTTTGTAGCTGATGCTTCTAAACGTTGATAAAATGAATAGTCCGAGTTCTGGTTAAGAGATTTGACGAAAACGCTGAGGGTTGTCAAAAATGGACCAAAAACTGGAAGTTGGAACATGTCGGAAAAAATTGGTTTCTTGAAAAGTGTCAGCCTTTCAATAATTGACCTTTCATTCTTACTGAAAAAAATGTAAATTAAATTATTTTTTTGGACAAGTCATTATAGGTACTCGGTATAAATCAAATAAATTAGATAAATATTATTATATACATTTTCTTAAATGATATCTTATGGATTGTGATGGGCTTTAAGAAAAATCGACTTATTAGGAGCTGAAAATGCAATTTTTCTGGTTGATTTTTCATTACTTGAAAATTGCCAACAAATGGTTAAAATTTTTGCTGTTTTCGCCTAAATAGACGGAAATTTAGCTAATTTTCGTAGGATTCTCTATTTTACTGTGTTTTAACATGTAAAAGACCTGAAAGCCGAATATACAGAATACTTACTCTGACAGAAACCAAATAACTCCAATAAAATTGTAAAAAATGGGGAAAAGAAACAGGGCTCCTTTTTCAATACTCGCTGTATTTCCAAGAGTTGCCTAAAATTTAAAATTAATATAGGTATAGAAATACTCTTCTGATTACCCTATATTTCATTATCAAAATGTACATAGATAGACAACATTTAAAACTCCTAAATAGATATTTTTGATCTTAAATTACTTACATAATCTAGAAAATGTAGCATAGAGACAGTGACAACTAGAACAGTTTCAAGTCCAACCAAAAGGACTATTGAAAAATCCATGAGGACATTGTAGAAAAAATGACTTCTCGAAGGTGAGTAGGGACTATCAGTATAGGAAATCCCACCTCGACGACCAGTATTGTTGTCCAAAACTGAATTTTGCCACCCAAATAATTTGTCAGGATTCTCGTAATTTTTATTCACCATTTTTACTAGTGTAAAAACTAAAAACTATATCTGTAGATTAAGTATCGTACTCAAGTTATCGGCAAAAAACCGAAATATGTAGAGTTTTTTAAACTTTTTCTTCAGATATTTATACACATTTAAACTATACGTACGTGATACATTTAAACTAAAACAATTAGAGAAAAATAGATGCTGATTTTGATTTATCGTTTATTGAGAAACTGACAGTTTAAAAATAATGAAATCAATTTCAGATTAGTGATTATAAAGTGATTAAATTAGTTTTACTGAATAGACTATCGTAAATGTGATGATTAAAGTTTTTTTTGGAAATATATTTTCAGACACCACATGTATCAATATCAAGTTCAAGAGCAGTGTCAACTAGCCTTATTGTCTTTTTTATCTAATATGTACTACAGATACAGTTACAGAAGTACCTATATTGATTGCAGAAATTTCTATCATTTTAACTATCATTTTTAAATTAATTGAGTAAATTACCTAATTAATAGTACCCTACCCTAAGCATGCCCAATTATAATTACTATATAAGGTATATTGTAATACATATTTCAATCTCAATTTTGTCTCTTTAGGTATGTACTTACATATTTTTTTTTCCCATTAATTCATAAAAATATTTAAATGCTCACGTAAGTAACTCTGTATTTAAACTGTTGTTGTGTAAATGGATAGAATAACTAAATATAAGTAAGTAGTGGAATTTGTAGGTTAAGTATTTATCTTAAGTACATTCGGTACAATGAAATAAGAACATAAAATCATGTAGGTAGCTACAAAGTCATATCTTTAATAGTAAGTACTGAATACTCAAAGAAGGATCTGATTTCATTATTCAATTCAATCGGAATTACCTACATGGTTTTTTCATTAAAATTTATTGAATAAGTAGTGTACCTACTTACCTACACCAACATGTATTTTTTTCATTTATGCAAATAATAAGTGTAGTATTTACGATAGTACCCTACTACAAGTACTATCTATAAAACTGCATTTATTGATTATTGGTAATGCAAGAAAGTAATGTATGTACTTGAATTAAACATGTACATGTAGACATAGATATTCAATCTGTAGTAACCTACTTACTGCTACTGATATACTCGTAGTATTAAAGGTTTTACCAAATAACTATACCTAATATACAGATACTCGTATATTGTAAACAAAAGGATTCTAAAATATTGACTTTAGTACTCGTACTCGTACGAGTATTATCGTTTTGGCTTGATTGGAATTTTAGAAATAAATGAAATCATAAATTTTTTAGTACTTATCAGTACATATTACCTAAGTAAGGTATGTACAATATTGCTTATATAAAAGCTCACTCATCTCATAAGTATGTAAGTACCAATTGAAAAACGATTAAATCATTACTTAACTTAAATTGCTAGGATTAAAAGGATTATCCGTCAAAACAAATCTAATCTTGTAAATATTTTAATCCCAAAATACCATCAAGATATACACTAATAAACATACAAGTCTATTAATAAGTAGGTACATTCTTGTTCATTTTAATTGTTGTTACATAAAATTAGATATGTACGAACGAGTACTAGTACTAGTAGATTAGCATTGTTCTTTGAGAATTAAAAAAAAATATATAATGATATGGTCTTTGGCATTATCATATTCGTATTTAATGAGGATAAACGGCTCTAGGAAAAAATCCCAGCAACCAAAATCCCAACTGACCAAATTCCCAACTCCAAAATCCCAACTGCCAAAATCCCACCTAAACCAAAATCTCATCTCCATTAAATTGACATACAGTTGAAGATATTGACGATGATGATATCATTATCCTTATCAGGGTAATTTAACTACTATGGTTCCCTGTTTAAGAGAGGGTAGTCCCATAACTCTTAAACATGGAACCATAGTAGTTAAATTACCCTGATCCTTATCAAGGATAATGATATGGTTCATTAACTTGCGATGAACAACATATTCTTCAATTGTATGACAATTTTATGGAGATGGGATTTTGGTTTAGGTGGGATTTTGGCAGTTGGGATTTTGGAGTTGGGATTTTTTCCGCGACCCAGGATAAACACTATACTGGTAATTCCATATTGTATTTGCATAGTGCAAATCCAATTAACTTGGGTAAGGTAAGTACTAGTTTTTAAAATTAATTAAAGCATGAGAATGAGAATGTAAATAGGTATCTATGTACATATGAATAATATATATGTATATAGGTAATCAAGATAAAATATAAACAAAATATCTATATTTAATAGATAATTGAAATCGTCAGAGACAAATTTGTTCTCAAGGTATGAAGTACTCTTTATTCAATGCTCATTAATTGCACACAAAAAGGTACTAACAATTCTATTTATACTATAGTTAATAGGTACTTATAGGTACTTAAATCTAAATCTAGTACCTATTTATATTCTATTTATAATTCTAATTTCTACACTACTTTCTAGTTCTAGTCCTATTGGCAAATATACTTACAAAACTTCAAAATCTAAAACATGGTTAGTTAAATAGTTGGGTAAATATCACAACTAATACAATAAAACAATATTATTACATTAGATTCAATTTTATACAATACTCGTAATTGAAAGCCAATGGTAGTAAGTAGATGCTTACGAATATTTGTTAATTAGTTAGACATAAAATACTGACTGATAGATACTTGTATAAGTTAGATAGGCTTAAAAAACTTTAAGGTAAAAAGAGGTAATTATTGGTGAAATGATTGTCAAATTTGAGATCAGATTTTATTTGTAATTCGGACTTGAACAACTCTGACTAGAATAGCAATCATAGGTTAGAGAAGAACACCCAAGACAACGACCACACCTATTAAGAGATTCAAAAATTTTACTAAATTTTTTCAAGAGATTTTTTTTTAATTTTTTGAGTTAACCTGCCACAATACATTCCCTGTCCACAATTCCCAGATGATCCAGAATGAAAGGAAACTTTACAGTAATCTCCGGGACCCTTCAAAAAAATCATAATGTTTATATTTTGTAATCGAATTTTTTTAAGTAAATGACAATTGTAGTACCTTTGCACACTTTAGTTGCCCACAATAGTTCTTGGTTATTCCAAACTTACTAAAATATTATATTATGTTTATTTGACATTCAAATTTTTCAAGTATTTCAAGTTTTTTTAGATTTTGAGCTATTTATATTCAACTGATTTTCATGTTTTTTTGAATAGATACGAGTACTTCCTAATTGATTGGAATTTTAATGCAAAATTACATGATCTTGAGATATTTAAAGGAAATTTTTTAACCTCTTTAGATCAAATTTTGTCTCTTTTATCAGTTAAAAAAAAAAAAAATCGACATATTTTTACGATAAATTTTGAGATTTTATGCACATTTAAAAGAGATTTTGAAACTGAAAAGTCTCGTAAACGAGACTTTTATGAGGTATACTAGCAGTATAGATAGGTAAAAATACTAGTCTTGCACTTGCAATATAACTTGCAAGTTTATAAGCTAGGATGTATGTATAGGTAAAGTGTTTTATGAAATTGTGTCGAAATTATGAATTTTTGTACCAATCAGTTGGAGGCTCGGTATCCTGTGGTGTATTTGGACAACGATAAAATCCAAGAACTTGATTCCTAAAAAACGAAATTATTTTAGTTTTTTGAGAAAAATTTGGATATTTTCAAATCTATCTAGATAATTCCAGAGTCCAAATTTTAGAAAAAGTGTGAATTTTGTCCATCTTTTACTTACAAATAAATGGAAATAAGTAGAATAACAAAAAATGAATAATTGTTCATGATTCTAAGAAGAGTACTCTATTTGTTGGAACTAAATGGGGAAATAAAAATTAGGGGGCAAATAGAAAAAGGAAAGCGACGAAATCGATTAAGAAAAATCAAATTTTGAAAGAAAAAATGAAGCATTTCAAGACTTTATATAGGGTTGAAAAAACTTTGAAAATTTCAAAAAAATGATCATATTGAAGATTATAGGTTTCTTACTCTAAATATGATTCTGTGACCAGCATGCATCATATTTATGGTAAAAAACGATTAGATTAGAAAATAAAACTATCTATAAGTAGGTAGGTATTTAAAATAAAAATTCAATGAATAAATTTTCCACTCGATGGATTTCATATACGATTTTGCATAATTGGTAAAAATAGATTCTCGAATGATAGGTATATTAGGTATATGTATATGGTTCTTTAAGTTATGTGTGATTTATGAAATTTCAAATATGAAATTGAATGGTTTATTTAAATATATTGAATTACAAGAAAAAAATTTAAATTAATATGCTGAGGCTGCTGCTGGTTTAAAGCTCAAAAAAATGATCGTGGGCTGTATGAGTTAAATTCCAGTTTAAGATTCCAATAAAAAATTAGAATATTTTTATTTGAATTTGATTGAAATTCGATTTATTTCTCAACTCTTGACATTTTATTAGAATTGATAGGGTTTTGTATGTAAAATACAGTACCTATACTTATAGACATAAAAGGATTTGAAAGCTTATTATTTTAATAAAATTCTAATAAAAATTTTTGAGTTTGAATTTTTGATCAACCAGGATTCAAGATCAATCAAGTTAGAGAATTATGATTACATTCTATTACTGAATTAATTGACTTCATGTTCATGGATAAATAGAATATTGTAGGATTTAAATTTTTAATAGTTGAAAGTAGGCACCTAATTACTGTACTGTAATAGATACTTAGGATTATCAGTAAATATATAGGCATGTATGTAAGTTGAGCTTTTATTATAAGAAAATTCCAGAAAAAGCTTTCAAGAGATTTGAATATTTTTAATGATTTAGTTAATGGTAATTAACCATTAAACTCAAATCCCAAGTTCTTTATTGGGATTTCTAGATCTACCCAGTTTGACTTTTTACGAGATTTTCCGCTATATTTGGTATTTAGAGAGGAATTAAAAAACCGGTATTAGTAGGTACAATACAATATAAAACTAGAAAAGTCATACGAGTCATTTTAGCTCGTAATTTTGAGCTAAAATTATGATTTACGTAATTCAAACCTTTAGCTAATAAAAAGTTAATTTTAGCCTAAACTAGAAATATTCCCGTGATAAGTGATAAGAAATCAATGTCTTGTATTGTATATAGTTTAAATGAATCAGAAAAAATTGATTTTAAGAAGCTATCCATTATTAATACAGACTATAATTTCTCTAGAAAGATTATAGAGACTATAATTTCTCCAGACTTTAGATACTTAGTATTTACGTAGATAGTATAGTATTTAAAATGTCATATTTCATATGACATTTTGGCTATAGGACATTTTAAACGGACACAGAATGTAAATATGGGTTCTGTGACAAAGGGCCTACAAAAAAGAACCTACAGACAATAGGATTGGCCTACAGATGAAGGACCTACAGAGAAAATGGCCTACAGACTAAGCACCTACAGACAATACATCTAACTGCTCAAATTGTAGGTCATATATGGCCTACACTTTATTTAAACTGAAATTTTTTGAAAATATGTCCAAAATATATAAAGATATTGTGTTAAATTTTTGAAAAATTTTGCCAATAAATCCAAGAATAGGAAATCTGAAATAAGTAGTCCATTTATCGTAGTACATTTGTCTTTTGGGTCAAATGACCCTATAGGATTTTGTCTGTAGGACATTGGTCTTGTAGGACTTTTGTCTTTTTGTAGGTTTGATGTTTGTAGGCCTTTTGTCTGTAGGTTCTTTGACAAAAGACGGTAAATATGTACCCTACTTAAATAAATGTGTTTTTGAAAATCAGAAAAAATTCTGCAATTGAATTGAACTGCTGCTTAAATTGAGGAAATAGTGTAATAACATGGAATTGAAATCTCAGGTATTTGGATATAAAAATATTGACTTTATTACAGGTATTATTGTATAGGGTAATGGAATATTTTCGAATATTTTATACACAGTTAGGCATAGTTATACTTATGTAAGCTGTACTGAACTATCTTGTATATTTTATATAGAAAATATATATGAGTATAAAGTACGCAGGCCAAAGTCTATTTGTACCCTTTAACATTTGGGGGAAAAATCGATAATTTATCCCAGAGAATCCAGAGAATCGAGGGCAAAATCTCCATCATTCTAGCTTAAATATTATTAGTAATATTTATGTTAGGTAAATAAAATTGTACAAATTATAACAGTTTAAATCAATATATAAAAATTGTTCACAATCCTTACAATCTCATTTAGAATCGAGATGTTAGCTTTAAAGATATCATCATAATCATATCAAAGCCAAATATTTTCAATTTTTGAGTTTTTATTTTTCAAAATGGATATCATTTACTTACCTATATTAATTAAATATTTATAAGTTTGTTCAAACACTAAGGATATTGCAATGGGTTTGGATTATTTTCAAGTTGAATTGGACAATGTTGATCGTTCTTATTTTGCGGTAAGAAATATTTATTTTAGTAAATTGGTATCTCTCTATTGGAAAGAGTTCAATTTTTGCTATCAGTAATTGAATTTTGGATTTGAGAAATTTTTTTAGAGACAAATACACATGTAGATACTTTTTATAAATTGAAAAGTATCCTACCTAGAATACACATTGATCGTTATTTTGTATTTTCAAAATACTAGAGGTCTGAAATTTCTAAGAAATTACAATCTGTAATCGACAAATCTATAAATTCTACTTGGTGGAAGCATTGAAAAATGCAAAAACTGGATCAATCTAGCACCTAATTTAGCCATTTAGGCCTAGGATACTTATATTAATTAAAAAATAATAAAATTTTCCATTTGGTTTTTTAGGGAAATTATGTATCTGGGAGAGTTATCATCAAAAATCCGAAACCTAAGAAAATTCAAGGTATGTAAAACTCGTAAATTTTTGAGAAATTTTAGAATTTCTTAGTTATTTCAAGTAGGTACTTGCTACTTTTCCAAGTCTAAAGTTCTCTTTACAGTATTGTACAGATACTGATTCAAAATATTGAATTTGTATTTTTAAAATTTTGTAAACCAACTCGTATAATAAAAGTCAGTTCACAGATAAACTTGAAAAGTATTTAAAAATGTGTTTATTTTTGAAACTCAGGCATCTGGTAACATGTAAAAATTGCAGAAATAGTTACATAACTTTATAATATAAAGTATCTGCTATTTTAGTGCCTATATTAGCATGATTTTATTAAATATTTTCTTGAAACCCTTTAGGTATTAAACTGAAGTTAATTGGAAAAGCTAAAACCCAGTGGCAAGAGAGGTCAGGTCGAAGTTCAAACACCGTAGGAGATAATGAAACCTATATAGATGAGAAAGTATACCTTTTTGGATACAGTAAGTTATTCAAATTTCAAATCAAATTTTGAGTTTTTTAAATCTTGATATATCTATAATTTTTAGCTGGAACTGAAATCAATTTGAAAGCTGGCGAGCATAAATTTCGGTTTTATTTCAAATTACCATTAGGAATACCCTCATCCTTTGAACACAAATTGGGATTTGTCAAATATTATTTGGAGGCAGTTGTTTCCAGATCTTTAAAGAGCAATTATACGGCAAGGACTATTTTCACAGTGAATGGAATCCTGGATTTGAATGAAGTTTGGGAAGCTTCTCATGCTGGAGAATTAACAGAGGATAAAGATATTTGCTGCTTATGCTGTTCTAGTGGTAATTTTTCAAAATACGTCAAACTTATATATATTTAGCTAAATAAAGTATCTGTAGATGTTGGTTGGATTTTACCAAACGGTACTATTTTGGGAAAATTTTTTTAAAAATCAAAATTTATTTTTCGTTGAAATGGGTCGAGAAGGTCGGAGGTCAAATTGACCTCCGACCCGTGGCAGTCCAACTTTCCGCCACAAACCTAACCTAACCTAACCTAAAGCAATCATAATTCCCTTAATGAGGTCCTAAAAACCTAAAAACCTCACTTTAGGATGCCAAATTGGTGTTTATGGTCAATTTCTGACCCCTTAAAATACATTTCAACAATAAAAAATTTTCAATTTTTTTGAAAATTTTCTAATCCTAAGTCCCAAAATAGTACCTTTTGGTAAAAGCTAACCGTAGATGTTGTTAATTTTTGCAAGATACTCATTCTTAGTGTGCTTAAGGAAAAATCGACTTATTAGAAGCTGAAAATGCGATTTTTCTGGTTGATTTTTGACTACTTGAAAATTGCCAAAAAATGGTCAAAAT
>JAQIXA010001146.1:0-28369 GCA_034699045.1 Nanhermannia cf. coronata Gr-Ori-00579 | reverse complement strand
AAATTATCCTAAGGTATTATATCTGAATGTGCATTTGTCTCATAGTAGTTTGTCTCTTAGGGGATATGACTCTTAGGGCATTCGCCTTTGTTAGGGTATATTTCTCTTAGGTGAAATGTCCTATGGTCCATTGTCTATAAACCGTAAATGTACCTACTTGTACTCCTACTGCTACTCTACTTGAGATAAATATTATTTTTGCAAACTGTTCAAAAAAAGCAGATTTTAAAGATAAGTATCCTACTTCTAAATTAAAAGTCCTAACTTAATCTGAGTTAAATTTCATTACCTATTGAATATCTAATAAGATGGCGAATTTTCTGAGTCAAAAAACGAGAATAAAAGTGCTAAAAATCCGGAAAATACCCAGAACAGTGCCCTACCTACCTACATGTTATTAACTTACTTACCTATAAAGGTATAGGTATAGGTATTAGATGAGCTTAAATTTAACTGATGAAATAAAACTTATAAGTACCTAATACCTAATCCTATATAGCATAGATAGATTATCTAATTTATAAGTTTCAGTATACGCAATGTACCTATCGCCTATCATCCATTCTAAACTAATGTTAAATTGATTTCAATTAATTTTGCAAAATTCATAATTTTCCAAGTATCTTAGTATTAATGAAATGTGAAAACTAAAAATTAGTAGGTAGTGTTTATAAAAAGATGCTAATACCCTAATAGTGCTAATATACTATATACACACACAGTGCTAATAATGCAAGACAACTACTGAATACCCTAAGTACAGATGGACAAAGTGCTATCAAGGTTAAATACCTAGGTAGTAAGGGCTTGCTTCGCTCACCTATATACTAGTACTATTCTGCATGAAATTTAATTTAATTAGTTCTAAAAATTGAGCTTACTTTCCATCGATTAGTTCCAAGTAATGGTGAAGCATACCGAATGCCTCTAAAGGAAAAATAAGTTCTTTGAGAATGATCAATATGATCTCTTGTACCTAAAATAAAATTGAACCAAATTTTTTAGAAATTAAAAATCACACATTTTTTTAAAATCACTTTTTAAACCTTTAAAATTTCTATATTATTGGTATACCCAAAAGTAAAGTTCCTTCTGTTAATTTGAGTGAAATTTGTTCAGCACTCGATGTAGTGATGTAAAATAAATAAAGAACCACAGTATGGATTAAAATTAATCCCATTTTAATCTATTAGGTATACAAGAAAAGAAGATAAAAATTTCACCGTCAAAAACCTATTGTGAAAAATAGTTCAAGATTTGCACTTGGAATTTTAAAAATCTCGCATATTTCCTCACTTCTAACTTTGCATCTGAATGGAAATAGAAATATAATAGGATTCTTAGGCTCAAGTCAAGTCAGAGCTTTTAAATTTTACAAAATGTTAAAATGAACAGATCTTCAAGTTTCGAATTTTAAATGGGAAATTCTCAAAGTTGGAACTTTTTTAGATCTACTGATAGTAGGTACCTACTATCAGTAATTCGCTGATCGACAATATGGATATGGTCAAAATCACAGAATTTTTATAAAAACTTGTACCTAATACAATATAACCAAAATAATTTTATTATCTTCCTAGTTAAGATTTTTAATACATTGAGATTTTTAGGTCATAATCTAATTTTTCGGCATTTTAACGTGTAACTATTTTAGCCTTAATTAAGTATTCTTAAATGTAGTTAACTTGATAAACTTAGCAAAATTGCAATAGTGTAACAATCGATATCAGAAAATTTTTAATTATATAAATAATATGTATATCGTACATATTTTACTCAATTATTAAAAGTATAGTGCTCTACAAAAGTATAAATTATAGGGTACTAAAATCATATTGAAAAACGTAAAATGTATACTCGTATACCTAATTAAACATGATAAAGGTTTAGAGATTTTCGATTAAATTTTTCGGTTCCGTAAGTATTCTGGATATCTAATCAAATTTTTTGGATATTTTTGAAGATTCTTTTAAATTTAACTTTGAAAAAAGACGGGGTTATAATGGGCTTTCTGATCTTTATTTGAGGTTTAGTATGCAAAGGTCTGAAAGCCGAATATACCCATTGAAATCAAACTAATCTCAAGATTCAAATTCAAATCAAAAAGCTCAAAAAAGTGAGTAGTAAATGATAAGGTACCTATGTAGGGTTTTGAATTTTATAAAAAAAAGTTTCAGGTTTAAAAATTTCCCCTTAAAATGTATCACAAAAAAATATAAATATCAGTACATCTGCATTTTCTATATGATATCATATCACCAAGTACAGATACTTATACCTATAAGTAAAATGGTATAAAAAGTTCAAACACTTGACTTTGGCAATGTTTTGAGGATACTTTATATAACCCACATGGTTTCATGACATGACACTAAAAATAAAATCCCTCCGAAAAATCGGAGATTTCCTGAACACCATCCAGAAACCGAAGCAATTAACTTTTTAATAATATTATGAAGATTGTAATCTTTTACCACAGTTTTTTCAAAAGTGAAATCAATTACATACATACTTGCTATTTAAATTCAATTCATTTTAAATTAAATTTAGTTTATGAAATCATCCGCGTAAATGTATTCTATAGAAGGCTTCAAATGAATAATAATATAAACTTATACCTATCTACATATATATGATACTTTGCAATTATGTAATTTTTAATTGCTCAAATATTTTGGCAAAGGTTTTTTTCAAGTTTATTTATAATTTTGAATGAAATAATATACTAAATTGCTAAATTTATACCAGCATATTATTAGTACCTATATAGTATATGTTTATTTTTTAGAAATTAAAGATGTGGCTGATTTCTTTTTACACTCCTAAAATTTATAAAATTTAAAAAGTTAGATTTTTTTTTCAAAATTTTCAATTATTACATACTTTAATATAAGTGTCCCAGCCTATATGGATATAAAAAAATTAGTTAAATTGTACTCGTAATCGTAATTTAGATTTAAGGTATAATTGAATTGTAAAAATGTACCTTTGAAAAAACAAGTGCAAAATTTCTCATGATTCTCAGGACAATCTCCATTGGGTTTATCTTGATCGACTTGACTTCCTAAATTTCCATATTTTAAAGGATATATTCGAGTTATAACACAAACTTTCTGGCCTTTATGAGGTAAAACGTGGACCACGTTACGTGGTAAAGGCCTGAAAGCCGAATATATCCTCTGAAATAATTTGAAAAAATCCTGGTTTTTGCAAAAACCTTAGAGTAATTTTGCCATTTTTTTTGAAAAAAAAACTGAGGAGCAGGTATTTACAATTAAAAATGATAAAAACCGATTGTGTCTAGTGTCTGACATTTTGATCACAAAATTTTTGCAAAATTTTTGCAAAATTTTGACCAAATATGTCAAAAATACTAAAGATTTGATTATAATTTCTAAAATATTTTTGAAAAATTTAAAATTACCATATTTATCCAAACAGTATTCAGTTTTTTCTTGGATAAATTTCTTTTGTTCAGCAGAAAGATGCTCGAAATGAGGACTTAAGGCTTTATTTATCCCAGGCTTATTTGGTAATCTGTCTCCTTTTGTAAACTAGACATTGTAAATTTTATATGTGCATAAGGTAGGTATGCTTTTAACATAAAAAATAAAAATTTATAGGGGACTTACAAATCCTTTCTTTTCATAAACACAAATTGAATAACACTAGAAAAAAATTAGAATTTTGGTTATCTTTAGTTTACATTTATTCTGCCCTCAAATACAGGATTTGATCTTAAAATTAGGACTGGAATCATACATGACTTCAAATTCTCTTTTGCCAATCTTCAGTTTGAAATCTTAGTTTTCGTTCATTTGATAAAAGCTATCAGTTATACATTACGAAATCTAGGATTTCAAAAATGACAACCCAAAGCCAGACAGATTCAATATATGTGTCGGTTAAATGGATATCAACCTATTTAACTATAGTCTCTTTATTAATTTTATTACCAGCCATCTTTCATCTGTCACTTCTTGCCATTTTTCAACCCCCAATTTCTTTTCACATTGTTTATCCGAGAAGAAATCATTTCGAGCATTTTCCAGATCTTGACATGACCCTCCTTTAGCATCTGTTGACTACAAAAAATGACCAAAATTATTTCTTAATGACAATTTTCTTAAATATTTAACTAGTGAATTCAAACCTTTAGTACTGTAATAAAAATTGTTGCAAAAACGAAAATGAAACCAAATGTTCTCAACATTTTTCCAATTTGTAAAAATAAAATCCACATATGCTTGGTTTTCAGTTTCAGTAGGTAAGTACCTACACTAAAATTCTGGACAAATACTTGAAATACTTGATTAACTTTCTAAAATGAAATTGAACAAATAAATTGTTTATTATTCTAATTCTAATTGTTCTAATTGTTCTAATTGTTTCAAGTATACACTTAAGTAGGTATTTATAATTTCTTTGTTGATTTTTAGTTATCATAATAATTATTGTTTTATAAATATATAGATAGGTACTTTATTCTCAATGTCAAAAAATAAAAAGTGAAATGAAATAAAATTGAGACAGAACTTGATGATTTTTGAAGCTAATTAAAATCATCTTTTTAACAATGCATTATAAATTTTAACTATAAAAAACTACAGTAAAACTTGCATATAATAGACACGCTTGCCACCGTAAAAAAGTACCCTACCAGGTAGGGTACTTAATAAGGTAGGTAGGGCCTACCTTATGCCTTTACATCTGTAGCTGTAGAGTAGAGAGATTCTCAAATCACCCATTACTTTGATCATCAAAAAAAGGATCTATCTAAATTCTAAATCTAAAATTGATGATCTATCTATGATTTTAGATTTTAAAATAAAATAAAAATGCATTTTTATTTTTAATTTTTATTAATTTTTTAATAGCTAATTTTTGTTTTGTATTTAATAGTTAATAGTTAGTGTAGGTAATTGCAATTACAAATACTGATTACTTAATTTTGACCTTTAACGATTTATATAGGAAATTGTAATTAGTCATATTTTATTTTAAGTTCAATTCTGGTTCTGGTATTAAGTTAGCTTAAAAGGTCTGTCTGGTAGGTAAGTGTCACTTTTTTTAACTTTTATTTTAAAATAATTTCTTCATGTAATTCAGCTATGAAAAACTCATTTTAGACCTGCGTTTGTCATGTATTTACATGGTAGAATTGAGCCTTAATTTAGTTTTTCAAAGCTGAGTTAAATTAATGGAAATCATTGTTCATAATGTAAAGATCATAATGTAATGTAATGATATAGATAGTAATCATAATCATAATGTAATGTAATCATAATGTAATGATTCATATAAATAATCTTGCTTTTTTGTTAGCTCAAATCAATTAGTATGAAATTAGAATACACTAGATATTAATAATTAGTAATTAGGTATAGGTAGATACTGTTTGTGCGTGCTAATAATTTTTTTAATTTAACAGGTTTGTATTTTTGTGAATGAAGTACCTAATGTCAATGCCATGAATCATGAAATGGATGGGCATATTTATATTATTGAATATTTTGAAGGTTAAGTTAAGTAGGTAAGTGTTATCTAATTGTTTTATTTTCTCATTCCTTAATACGGTAAAACTTTTTTATAAAAAGGTAAATCTCTTTATAAGGACTGATAAAATGTTCCAGATGTCATTTACATTTAAAGCACCTACAATTTAAGGCATTTTTATTCTTTTATAAGTATTTTTTGGTCTCAAGTTCAAGCGAGTACCTTTTTTATTTTATAAAATAAAAGTTTTGCTGTACTTTATTTAAAAACGCTTCATTCGATTCCAATAAATCAGTTATTAAAACATTTTTTAAAATTTTATACCTATATAGGTTTTAAAGGAAAAGACTAGTCACTTTTTTTGCTTTTTGGGTTTTTGACGATCTCGATTATCCATAAATAATCTAAGGAAAAGAATGAACTGCCAAATAATAAGACTCTTTTCAACAGCATTACAAGCGAACGCCAACTTTTCATCAACAACAACAACTAATCAAATATTTTTTATAAATTGCAACAAATGTATTAAGAAAAGACTTTATTCACAATCTACAACAACTACGGTACCACTTCCTCCAAATGTCACAAAGAAGACAAATCCGCCGACAACGGTCAAGAAAAGAAAATCAGTAAATATTGACTCTATGGGTACTTGGGATTCTACAACAGATCTTCCACTTCTAATTGATTCATCAATTTTTAAAGGAACCCTGATACCAAGTATGTATATTTTATTTTATTAATTAGAATAAACTCTAATAAAATGCTATTACCCAATTTAAAGGTATTACTACAAGAAATATTGGAGTTAGCAGTGTCAAGGGAAGACGGCCAACTCAAGAGGATTTTTACAGTTTTGGACAATTGGGAACAAAGGGAGAAATACTTTATTTAGGTTAGATTTTACTAACAATTACTAACAATTTGACTTGACAATGCAATGCAATGTTGTATTTATAGGTATTTATGATGGTCATGGTGGTTCTAATTGTTCCAGATTTTGTGCTAAACAGATCCCCAAGCATATTTCTCACTGGTTGTTATCTCGACCTGACATTGACTTAACTTCTATAATTCATCATACATTTTTAGAAGTCAACAATGCCTTTTCCCGTTGGTTCACGTTAAACAGGAAGGAGCAAGAAACAACTAGTTCTGGTTCTACTGCAACTGTTTGCCTTCTTGATCGTAATTCTGGTCTAGTTGTTGGACATTGTGGTGATAGTAGAGCTATAATTTGTCGTTCTGGTGAAGCAAGAAAATTAACGACTGATCATATCCCTAGTCTTATTACAGAACAGGTACATATAAAAAGTTAAAAAAAATTCTTTTATATTTATTTTACTTTACATTTCTTTCTTTTTTAAATATTTAGACTCGAATTGAGAAATCTGGAGGAAAAGTTAGTCGAACTCGGGTGAATGATAGATTAGCTATGACAAGAAGTTTAGGAGATCTAGAATTAAAACCATATGGTGTTACAGCAGAACCAGAAATTCGGTCTTGGGTAAATATAGAATTTTATGGACAATTTTCATAAGTACCTATTATAATCCATTATCGTTTTTGTATTTTCTAGGAGATTAACCATGGACGGGATGCATTTTTAGTATTAACTTCCGACGGTATTAAAAATTTATAAATAAATATTTAGTAATACATTCAGTATACTACATGCCCTACTTATCGAATCAACAATATTTACAATAGATTTCATTTTAGGTATTAATAATGTTATGACTGATGCAGAGATTATCGAAATAATTAAACAAGCTACCGATCCCACAGAAGCAGCCCACTTATTGTCTGAAATCGTAAGCCAATACTTTTTAATAACTCTATCTACTATTTTCTACATAGTATTTAATTATAAATGATCCAAAACTTCAATTATATTTCAGGCTATTCAATACAGTTCCGAGGACAATAGTACAGCTTTAGTATGTCCTCTTGGCAGTTGGGGTAAATTTTCAGCAGGTAAGATATTTTTCCATTGCAATTGATTTCTTCATTTATCTAAAAAAAAATTATATTATTTTATATATTACATATATGAACGTGCAGCTGCAACTATATTTCATTCATTTGGGAAATCATTTACTTCTTCGAGTCGGTTTAGTTAAAAAGTATTTTAGTACCTATGCATTATTTTTAATCTCTAGGAAAGTATTAGTAAAAAGATATATTTTTATTCGGTATACCTAGTCTAATTCAAATATTTTTTAATATTTTAGTATACGATTCAAATTAAAATTGTCTAGACTTTCTTTGTCTTTTTATTGAAATGAAATCAAAGTCAAAGTACCAATAATACCTGTACTACAAAATTCAGGGCCTTGAGTGCAATAAACTTTTTCAAAGTGTACAATTTATAATTTTGTATTACATACACTCGTTTTGTGTAGCTTTCAAAATTTTTAATAAATGTCTGATATTACAGTCTACAGTATAACTACTTTTTTAAACTACATGTAGTTTAAAACTACATAAGTTGTTTTCTGTGTCTACCTAGTAAATCACCAAAAAAGGTTCATTATTCCAAGTCCTACCTGTCATTCATATGCAGGTACTAGGTACTAAAGATAAGTATAAAGCATAAGTTGTAGAACTTATGGTATTTTGAGAATGCATATACCTAATATGTAAGTACCTAACTTCTACTTCTCTACCTATCCTTAATATGCAATGCACCCTACCTTCATTAGTTAAGGCATAACAAGTCCCAGTTTCTCTACACTTGAAAAGTTTGAACCATATTATTTTATTATTGATAGATAAGTTTGATGTCTTCCTATAGACCGTAGAATACCTAACCAAATTATTAAAAATCGACTTGATTTTTCATAAGTACCAATTTACCCATTGTATGTACATAGCTAGGTGCATAATTAATAATTACATATATTATGTATAAATTGAAATAGAATTGTTATCGATATGTATGTATAAATATTAAGTATAATTATCAGTCATAGTTATCAGTTATCAGTCATCAGCATATTACTTGTAGTCTACTAATTAGTAACTGAGTTGAGTTAGGTAAAGGTAGTAAATGTCAACTTACAAGAATATATTCTTGTAAGTTAGGTATATATACCTTACCTAACTACTAGTAGTCGTACTCGTACTCGTAGTGTAGTACATTACATATTGGTTTTTAAAAGTTAGATTCATGGATGAACCTAACCTAAAATGGCTAGGATTAGTTTTAGCTATCAATAAAGTCCAATACCTACCAACTACAGATCAAAATAAAATATAGTCGTATGGATTTTATAATTTTTCTATTTCTTCTACCTCCATATCATTATTATGTACTACCTACCTATTTAATAATGAAATGAAATGGATCTACATATCAATACATTACTATTACATTATCTTCAATATTTAATAGGTAGGCCGAACTTCCGAACCATATTCATTAGTCGTCAAAAATTAAAAAGGACACAATACAATAGAATAGAAATAGAAACATAAAGTCATAAAAGAGAATATTTTCACATTTTTAAATACGATAGGCATTTTATCAACAAGCAGGCAGGGTACTATTGTATAAAGCATTTTTTTTGAAACATTTTCATAAACTCCCATAAATAATAAAAATGATTTCTACTTTCTAGTCGTAAAAATTAAAACAATTCATTCAAATTCCGAACAGTAATCGATTAAAATTCTTAAAATATTTCTTTCCATTAGACGAAAATTTCTATTCATAGAACGTTTAGATACGTACGGTACTGGTTACGGGTAATTACAAAATGAAATCCCGTTTTCTCATCTTTACAATTGTGCAATTTTTGAGTATTCAATATTCAGATGGAAAAGGTAAAATTTTATATTTACTACCTATATTATACTAGCTGTATGCTATAAGTAAGTACCTACTATACAAAAATACATATTGATAACTATGTCGAGTCGAGTTATTTTTTTTAGAAAAAAGAAGCAAGTCAACAAATCAATTACTTGAATGGAAATCTAAACATTCGAATAATACTCGAGCTGTTTACGAATCTGGATGTCCTGTACCATCATTGACAGCGTCTCTATCGGTATGTTTTATAAAATTACTAATACTTACAACTATATTAAAATCTATTAAAATTAAAATTATTAATTATCTATTTTATTTTATTATCAATATGAAAATGTAGGTTGGCCCAAATGGACCTCTTCTACTCCAAGATAATCAACTTATCCAGCATTTGGCTCACTTTAATAGGTATGTAATTATTTCTATAAAAAAGATTTAAAATATGATGCTTGGGGTTTTGGAAATCAATCATCATAATAGTATATGCTCTGCATTCTGCATTGATATCTAATTGTTAGTTTTAAATGCTTTATTAATATAGAGAAAGAATTCCTGAGCGAGTT
Organism: Nanhermannia cf. coronata Gr-Ori-00579; assembly: GCA_034699045.1. NCBI lineage: Eukaryota > Metazoa > Arthropoda > Arachnida > Sarcoptiformes > Nanhermanniidae > Nanhermannia > Nanhermannia cf. coronata Gr-Ori-00579. The sequence continues at coordinate 18,493 of JAQIXA010001146.1, read as the reverse complement.
GTCCATGCTAAAGGAGGCGGTAATATCAAGTTATGTAATTATTGCTTTAATATCTAAGCGAAATTTTATTTTTTAAAGGCGCTTTTGGATATTTTGAATTAACTCATTGCATTAGTCAGCATACAAAAGCTAAATTGTTTTCCGATGTTGGGAAGAAAACTCCAATTGCAATGCGGTAAGTTAAGAACCCTACTAGTACTGTAATTTATTATAATAGAAACTTATTCCAAGTTTAGAAAATTTATAATTTTCTATAAGTCTTGCCTATGTTAAATATTAAATAGGTTTTCAACGGTTGCTGGAGAAATGGGGAGCTCTGATACAGTTCGGGACCCGAGAGGTTTTGCAATTAAGTTCTATACAGAAGAAGGAAATTATGATTTAGTGAGTTTTTAAATAATTTCCAATATTCCAATATCAATATGCAACAATATTCCAGGTGGGCAACAATATTCCAATCTTTTTTGTTCGAGATCCAATCCTTTTTCCTAGTTTTATTCACAGTCAAAAAAGGAATCCTCAAACTAATTTAAAGGTACTCATACATTCTTCTAATCTAATGGTTTAAAAGATAAATAAGTTTAATTTTTTGTACAGAATCCTGATGCATATTGGGATTTTTTCTCTTTAAGACCTGAGACGATGCATCAATTCTCATTTCTCTTTTCTGATCGTGGTATCCCAGATGGATTCCGTCATATGCATGGTACATATAATTCAGTATATTAAAATCTTAAAACCTAAAATCACAAATAATCTTATAAAATAATTTTATTTTATAGGTTATGGCAGTCATACTTACAAATTCGTTAATAGTCAAGATGAAGTTGTCTACATTAAATATCATATGAGTAAGTAAATGTAATTTATAAATAACTTATAACCTATTTAGAAAAATGCCAATATGTAAAAGGAACTATTTTTTCAATAGAAACTGATCAAGGAATTAGAAATATTAATGCGAAAAATGCGTCGGCTCTAGCTTCATCAAATCCTGATTATTCAATTGAAGATTTGTATAATGCTATTGCCGATGGTGACTTTCCATCATGGACAATGTACATTCAAGTTATGACTTTTGAAGAGGCCAAAAAATACAAATATAATCCGTTTGACTTAACAAAAGTTTGGCTACATGCTGATTTCCCCCTTCAACCTGTTGGTCGCCTAGTATTAAATAAAAATGCTAAAAATTATTTCTCCGAAATCGAACAGATTGCCTTTTCGCCTGCTAATTTTAGTACGTAAACTTTTTTGTATTTTTACATTATTATTGTTAAATTAAAGTATATTTAAGATTATGAACCCATATTAAAGTCAGTCAAGTACTTAATTTCTTTTTTAGTTCCAGGAATCGAAGCATCACCAGATAAAATGTTACAAGGCCGATTATTTTCATACGACGACGCTCATCGATACAGATTAGGATCAAATTTTGCCCAATTACGAGTTAATTATCACAAGGTTTCACAAACAAATTATTTAAAAAGTGGTCTAATGGATTTTGATCTTCATGGTAAAATGATTCTATAATATTTAGTTAGTTAAATAAATTTTGTTATCACTTTTGATTGGTTTTTAGATGGAGAACCAAATTACTATCCTAACTCATTTCATGGCCCTGAAGTATACCCCGAAGGCAAGCAAAGCGTTTTTAAAGTGTCTGGAGATGTTATTCGAAAAGATACCGGTGATGAAGACAACTATAGTCAAACTGATATATTTTGGAAGAAAGTTTTAACCGAAGAGAAAAGACAAATTTTAGTTCAAAATATCTGTGGTCATCTTAAAAATGGTAATGTGTAGTTAAAAATTAAAATTAAATTATCGGTACCTATCTAATAATAAATTGTAAGTATGTACAAATATTGTAATTTTTTAATGCCTATTACTAACTATTATCTATCTAGCTGCAAAATTTATCAGAACTCGATCGATTGACAGATTCTATCAGGTCAATGAGGAATATGGATCTAGAGTTGAAAATTGTATCTTGAAAGAAACTTCAGAATCAGAATAATCACCAGAAAATTACAATTTGTCCCAATTCAATATTTTTAAACCTTAAACTATGAATCTTATATCTTTCACAAGTTCTTAATTTCTATTTCTATATGTACCCTACTACTTCTACCCACAAAAACTATACCCTACAATAATATATATCTATTCTATTCTACCTAAGTCTATTATTAATTATCAGATCAGTCAGTTTAATTATTTTATCCAGATAGTGAACTTATTGAGATTTTAATTGATTAGAGAGTTAATCTACCTCTATATAATATTATATTAAATCATCATATAATAATATTCTGTTTTAATTGTAGAACTTTGTTAGTTCTTTTTAGTTATTAGTACGAATTTTAGTTTATATTTTTTATTTAAACTTGTATAAATACTTCAAGATTACATACAACACATTACAGTATAGAATGGCTCAATTACAATTACAATAACTACCTAATAATCAACGAATATATATTAAATGTAATTTACAATTTACACTTACCTAGTACCTAATGCTAATTAGGTATCTAATAATAATTATTTCATTCGAATACTGGATTTACTAGTGTGCGTTGTTTGTAATGTTTGTTGTCATTATCATGTGCATTGGCCTTTAATAAATGAGATCAATAAATTAAAGGAAAATGAAATGAAATGAAATAATAACGTGGTCTAAAATCTATTATTAATTATTATAGTAAAACTACAAATACAAGAGATAACTACCGAGTGAATACTATTAAAATTAAGTTAGGAAGAAGTTCGAAAAAGATTATTGGCACTCCTACAAATATACACACAAAATAATAGGAAAATAATAGGAAAAAGAAAGAATAATAGGAAAGTATTCCGTGTTGCAAGTAATTGATTACAATTTAAGGGTTGTAATCGTACTTTTTGATTACGATTACAATTACAATTTTTTTTAAATCTAGTAATTTTAACCCAAAATATGTGTTAAAATACCTTTAAAATACCTATTTTTTTTTCTTTTGAAAAATTCTAAAATTTTACTTAGGTATTTGAAATTTCACTATATAGTTTTTGTCTTTGTAGACTAAAGACTAAAATTGTATAGTTACTTGTACGGTACATACAGTACATAGTATAAAATATAGTGTATTTCCGCATCGATTAATTTTTTAAAGTAATCGTAACTGTAATCGTAATCGTAATTCGATTACAAAAAAAAGATAATAGTTGTAACACTGAAAGATTTGAAGTTGAAATTAAGAATTAAAAAACATGAGTTTAATAGTTAAAAGATTATAGGTACACATTGTCTGAAAGAAGAATTTTAAGTTAATGTCAGTCAAATTACATTTTAACATAAAAATGGAATTTTTAGATCATCCTAGATAATCTTGTAAGTGGGACAAGTGGGACTATTTAAACATTTTCATACATAGTTAATTTAACAATTTGGTTTAAATCAAATACTATAAATTTCTAAAACAGAGCAAAAATTAATTTACCTTTTTTTGATATGATCTGGATGAAAACAAAATTTTTAACTTTTCTAATTCCAAATTACAAAATTAGTTCCAAAGTTTTCAACTTCAAATCTGTTTTTTCTAGTACGACCAGAACGACGAGGTCCTTCATTTATTGGTTCTGGATTCACATCTAAAGCTTTAGTCGGATTTTTCTTTGTTGATTTAGCTGACACTTTTTTCGCTGATGTTTTCTTTTCAACTTGAACAGCTTCAGTGTTCAGCTTTGCTTTAGAAGATGACTCTTTTTTAGGCTTTGTTTCTTTTAAAATTACAATCACTTCAGGTTTGCTTGGATTTCGATTTCGAAGCCTTCGAGGTGATAATACTGTGACCGATGGTTCTTGATTTTGTTCCTCTTCAGATTTTTCATCAATTGTTTTAGCTTTTACATTTTTAATGGTTTTAATGTTGGAAACTTTCTTGGAATTCTTTTTAGATACCGTAGAAGTTTGCTTTGACTTTGCTGGTGGTGATTTAACATTCTTATCATTTTGCTCTTTCTTTTCATTATTTTGGTTATTATTATCATCAGTCTTTTTCAATTTAATCCCTTGAGCAACTTTATTTTGACTTTCACTATTTGAAGCACCTCTCTTATTTCCTCTTCGAGCTGTATAAACTTGTACATTGTCTTCATCCTCCAAATCCAACGTAGTTTTTTCATTACCATAATCGTTGATCTTCATTTTTCTTATTTCTTGCTTAGTATCAACTTTAGTTTTAGCCGGAATGTCTTTTTCATTGTCATTATCCTTCTCAGTTGTCTTGTTGAGATTCTTAACAATTCTACTATTCTTGACTGGAATTTTTCTTCGAACAGCCTTTCTAATGCCCTTAACTTTATCGTTCTCATCGTTTTCAGAATCGGATGAAGATGTAGATGTTGATGCTGCCAAGTAATGAGGAACTTTTGGCTTTTTATGGTTAGACGGCATCACATTGTGTTTGTACGTTCTTTTGCTTGGTCTGCTATTGTCTTTAATTTCTATTTTTACTGCTGGAGGTTCAATTATATTTCTACTTCTGGTTGAAGGAGCCCTTGATAATGCAAAAGGTGCTGATTCTTGCTTCAATTTCCTCCTCTCTTCCATCTGAGCCAATTTTTGAATTCGTGAATTCTCTCTTCTTAAAGCCAATGAGGTTGATGGTCTTGGATTCTTTATGTCTTTTAGAATTGCCAGTTCTTCTTTATATTTGCGACTTTTGGTATTGAATATGAATTTATTTCTACTATTCTTTTTAACATTCTCCGCATCATCGTCAGTTGTATCGTCAATTATATCCTCAACAACTTTGGGAAACTTAAAATTCGGAGCCGGGATTAAAACATCTGGAATTTTCTTTCTTCCTGTTGGACTAATTCTTTTCAATTGATCTTCATTAACTAAAATGAAAAATAAAATTATTTAATTTTTTTATAGTCTGAAGAAAGTTAGAAAGGCAAATAATATTTAGTTAATTGTAGTTGTAATATTTATATACTTCTATAAAAGATAACCTATTGCCTGTTAACTGTCAAATACATTGTAAATAAAAACTAAAACCTCGGTTCAATGTTCACAATTTATGATAACAGCTAGCTGTAAACTAACTTATTGCGTCGTTCTCTGTGACATTGACATAATAATATAAACTAAAAAATTAAAAAAAGTATACTAATTATTAATCTTATGTATGTTATTTAATTTAATTGTAATTCATGAAGTATAAACATACCACTTAAGTAAGAATATTTTATAATACATTAATAATGAAATGTAAAATACAAGATGGAATTAAAAATCGACATTAGAAATTTCATCTTAAAATTTTTAATTTATTTAAATACCTAATTGATCAGGGCTCTGAGCATTAATAGGCGATATGACTTCGTTTTCTCGCGTAATTATAAGTTCTCGAGTAATTATAAAACCAGTTGGGTCTGGGTTTATCGAATCACTGAGTTTCAAGGCATCTTTATTGCTTTCTTGTGAAGGAGGGTTACTTTTTTCTTTTAATTGCTGTGATATGGACGGCTAAAATAAAAAAAAAGAGTAATAATTATTTTAAAGCTCAATATTAATGATACAAAACATAATAATTGTAAATAAATAGTTATTAATGTACTTGTGAATCAACAGGAGCTATAACTGAAATTGAGCAGCTTTCTAAAGTTGAAATATTATTTTGTACAATATTCGTTCCATTCAAATCCTTTTTTGGAGTTGGCAAATTGTAAGTTTCATTAAGATCAAAAGTAGAATTAATCTCAGTCTCAGATTCCAATATCCTGCTTTCCTCATCACTCTCAACACACTTGTCTTTCCAATTAAATGCTTGAGTTGCAGGGATGAGAATTTGTGTGTTATCATTCTCACTATCATGATCAAATGTATCATTAATAACCACGGAGTCACCAAATGTATCACATAATTTAATCTTGACCTGTAAAACAAATAAAATAAAATTGATACTTAATATGTACCTACATACTTTAAAAAAAAGTATAAACTAGACACATACTTACATAAAGAAGCAATATTTTATTAACAGAACAGTATAAAAATTACCTTTTTAACAGTAGGCGAAGGCTTGCAATTAGGATCAGACACATAATTGCTAATTTCTTCAGTAGTTGGTGGCTCAATATTAAAAGTTGTATTTTGATCAATAACATCAGGATCTACATTTACAGTAAATGTATTATTATGATTTTCTACTCCTTCTGGATTAAAATCCGTCGTATTATGTGCATCACTGTCGCCATTCTCATATTCAGTCTCAACATCTGATTCTGGTATAATGTCCAGGGTTGTCGATCCATTATGAACTACTTGCTGGGTTGCTGGAACATACATTGACATATCTGGCTCACTAACACTACCATTGATAAATTCCGAGTTACTTGTACTCTCTCGATTTCCATTAAAATCAGATTTTGTGGAGCTTTCAGGAGACTTTGTATAAGTGGTGTTGAGGTCAGACTCATTCCTTCGAACTTCAAAATTCTCCAATTTTTTTGGCATTTCCATCATTAATTCTCAAGCAGCTTGCTTTTACGTATAGCTATGCTAAATTAACAAGAAAGCAATAATTAATACCTTGACTTTTACATGTTACGCTAAATATTAGTACATTGTATGGGTTTCAGTTATCAGTATTAAATGGTGTTCGGTGTTACCCTTACTTAATGGACAAGGAACAAGTGAAGCACGATGAACTTCAATATCACCTCGATCACAACCACCTGTAAACTCTACCTGTAAAATATAAAAAAAAGTAAGGTTAGATTTTAAGATTTTAGATATAGGAAGTGTTCATTTAACAAAATACAGGTTTGAAAAACCCGATTTTGGCATCCATTTTACCAGTTAAAGGTCACCTAAGAATCGGAGTTTTCAGACCTCTTTCTCTTTATGGTAAAAGAATAGACAAGACACGCATACTGCATACGTGGCCTATTTATAAAATTGTTTACATTACCTTGGCTCTTGACTCGGGTGACAGGTGCGGAAGTTGAAATGTAAACAAGTATGTCAATGGAGGGATGACAATGGTCACCTTACATCATTCCAATGGTCGATGGTCAATGGTGAAGAGAGTGATGATGACGAAGAATAGTTAAAATAATTAAAATAATTAAAAATAGTTAAAAAAATCTAATATCCAATCCAGTCTAAAATCAAGCAAACCAGAACCACAGAATACATAGAACTCAACTCAACTCACACAGGAAAGGATTTTGATTTTTTGATTTTGGGAAATAAATAAAATAAAATACCAAAATCAATCAAAATATTTTGTTCCCTCCAAAACCTGAAACTAAATTCTCAAATTCTGGGCCAATTGAGACAAAGGCTTTTTTTAAAGGAATCTTAAATCTTATGTAAAATCTTATAATATCATGATTCAGCTCTGAAAGCCCAAATTTTGGCTTTCATTTTCTATTTGCTTGTGAACTTGAGGTAAAAATCGAGTTTACCTGATTTTTCCTTTCCCGACTTTATTTTTTTGAGCTGTTTATTGAAATCTTGAAGTTGATTTGTTATTAAGTTGTATGTTGTTGTAAAGTAGGTAAATTAAGTTAAGTTGGTTGGTGAACTTAAAATAAAATAAAATACTTGTTTAAATTTATTTTCTACAGTCCAGTCCAGTCCAGTATAGTCTACTTACTATATTATTATGTTAGTTTCTTAAGCTTAGGCATTGTAATTTTATTCTAGTAGTAAAGTTAATGCAGTAGTACAAAATGTAAAATTATTAAAGTATTTGGTAATTATCCATTAACATACATTAAGAATTTTTTTTGAAAAATTTTGAGAATGACCATTGACCATATGGACTACACCTGACCCCTGACCTTACTATCAATTCCCTCCAAAATCTTGGGTAAAAAACCCAAATAAATTGATTCATAGGCTCATATAGGAAATAGTGCTAAATGCTAATCGTAATAGTAAGTAGTAAGTAGCAAGTACATATCATAGATATCATGTACCTAAGTATGTAAGTAGGTAAGGTACCTAGGGTACTATTAGTAGGGTACTATTATGTGTGTTACTTTATTTATTGTATTTTTAGATCATAAAATTGAATAATTTTAGGTCAACTTTCCTTTACAATGACAGCTCTACATTTTTTAAATATTATTTAGGTATAAAAATTTGTTTGTATAATTTTGTTTTGCATGATACTCAATCATAATTGAAAACTTTAAATACTGTAAAAGCAGTACTTACGAGTACCTACAATATTTTATTTAAAAAAACTTAAAAACTTAAATATCATGAAGCTTTTATTTGTAAATAAAATTCCTACCCATTTGTTAATGTGTTTTATTGATTATTATTTGGCAAACTGACAATGGAGAAATTCGTTAATAAAATAAAATAAAAACCAGGCTTGTCTTTGCATAAAAAAGATGCATACGATTAGGTATATTGTAAGGTTGAACAAGTTTTTACTTGTGCAAATATCTCAATTTAGAAAGTCAGTTTTATTATAGAATATACCATGCCTTAAGTACCTATATTTTTTTCAATTTAGTCTAGTCATTTCAATCAGTCCTGAAAAACTAAAGCCAAGGTTTTATCTAAAAATATTACGAGTTTTACGTCAAGTTGAGTCCTAAGTTAGGTTTTCAGAGCTTCATTAAAAGAATATTGTATTCTACTCGTATACTCAGTAATACAGTATTGACTATTGGCATATGAGAAATTTAATATTAGATATATCACAAATATAGGTTTTTAAACAAAATTTCTCTCATTAATATTCAATAAAAATTTATTATATTCTGTATTAATAGATCATGAAATATATATCATACTTAGGTTCTGTTAAGAATCATTTTTTGGTAAACTTTCATTTCTATCTGTTGGTGTATACTATGTGTATATATAGGTAGACATTTATTTATAAAAATTTATTAATCAATCTTTGCATTAGATATATCAGTAAGTATTATTTGAGTATTTGAGTATACAATTCGGTAGTTGAAACAAAATACAATTTATATGAACAATTATTAACAATTAAATAGCTGTAAAAGGGATTTATACATATAAGTATAAGGAGGTAAATGACAAGGTAAGTAGACAATAAGTCTAATATACAGATATAGGATAGGTCAGTTGAATCAAACATGATCAAGTTCTCTAAACTAGTTTCTCAATTCTTAAAGTAATTTTGATCAAGTTTGAAGAATTAGTTTAGTAAGATAAAAATATATTTAAAAATGGTCATAAAAAACTGTGCTATTTGGGTGCAAGGAAATCTTTCAACATTTGTAGGTACATACTACCTAGTATATATATAGTGCATACCTTGCAGTATATAGTAGTACAACATGCAGTATATGAAATAGTTATAAAAAAACTTTTCCTCATCTCATAATCAAATTACTTTTTAAATCAATCAGATTCAAAAAAGTGTACAAAGTTTGTCATATCATGCATAGTATCTTTAAAATAGAATTTTGCCAGAATATTTTTATACTTTTAACTTTCACCTGTGAAAAGTTTTTTTTACATTATTATAGGGGTAGATTGGGGATAGTTTGGACAAGTTTTTGTTTGAAAACTGAAAATCATGTTTTCAAATGACCCAGTTTGTCCTGTTCTTGTTTGTTTGAAAATATCTTTCAAATATCTCTAGATATTAGGTTACAACTAGATAGTTCATACATGCGAAAATGGCTGCACAAATTTCAATAACGTTTTCAAACTATCCCCTAATCTACCCCTATCAACATTGTATATAAATATAAAGTATTTTATTTTTTATTTAGATACAAACTACTTATACAGAGTAATACAGTACTTGAAATTAGCAAATAGTTTAGCAGATAATCTTTATGATGAAGATAGGCAAGTAGGTAAATAACTATGCGTACATAGCTAGAAATATCATTTATTTCCTGTTTGGTTTGTTACAAATTTATTAAGGATTTTATACAAACTTGAAATTGTACATAGAAGTACAGCTATATGTAATATGCTTAAAACTTGTATGCACTAGTACGAAAAACCAGTTTGCTATATGGTAAATAAAAATAAATTGATCAAATCGCATAAATTCAAATTTCTTTAAAGTCAAGCACATATGCACACATTATTAGTATAAGGTGCAGGGTTGGCATCTTAGTCATTTGACTATGGTAAATACTGACACAAATTGAAAAAATAGAGATCAGCAAAAATGAACTTATCGTTAGAAATAATACAAAAGTTGTATTAGATTATTCAATATTTTTAAAAAAATGGCCATTTTTTCAATTTATCAATTTTATAAATGTACTTAATTAGAGTAATTAAATGAATATAATTAGTAAAAGTAAATTCAAAACTATGAATCCCAGGTTTTTTCTTGGCTTCAAAATGAAATTTTTTGGAAATTTCAGAGCTTCAGTGGGAAGACCTACACTATGAGTATCTAGAGTATATTGCATTACTTACGCTTAGATTTAAAAAATACAAAAACTACTTAGAAATACCTACATGCTTAGGCTTCAGTAAATTTTTATATTTTTTCAAAAAGTAGCAAACTTGTCTTTACCAAAATTTTAGATAAATTTTTTAGTAGATTAAAACCAATTTGTATTTACATAATATGTACTCATAAAATTGTAAAAATATGTTTTTTTTTTGATTCTACAATGTCAAAATCAGTTATTTAAAAAATCGATGCTTTTGATTTTGTGCTAAATGGGCGAGATTGTTGATAATCGGCTTTTTTAACAGATCATGATTGACAGGTAGTAGTGGTACGGATATAAGGCTTGAGTTTATTTGTATTTTTATGTTTATAAATTATATATATTTAGTAGATATAATAGTATAGTAGATATATACTATAGTAGGTATATTTAGTAGGTATAATTAAATTATACAATTATTTGTACAGTATAGAAGAGTAGAAGTACCATGGTATGTAGGTATGTAGGTACAATAGTTGTAAGATATTTACATAAAAAGTCCATTGACTATTTGGTCAAATGAACCAGAAACTTTTTTGTTGTTTCTACTTTTAACTTTTAAACAATTATCTTGAAATGTCAGTTGACTTTTGATTTCTCAAATAAAATCATCTCAATTTTCAATGTTTCTCTCAGGTTTATTTTAAGCATTTTTTGACGTTCAAATCAGAAAATTTCAAGTGTAAGCTTTTATATATAACAACAATTTACTTATCCTTAAATTTTTTTTTTAATTTTGAAATATTCTAGATGAAATTAAAAGTTGAAGATTTTCAAGCAATCTATCGAGAAAATACAACTTTTGATGGATTTTCTTGGGAAAAAGGTGAACCTTTTAGTAAAAAAAATTCTAATTTTTTTATCATTTTTATAATTTTTATCATTTCAGTTGACATTGATAAGTGTCGGCATTTTGTGATAGATTATTTTTACACAATAATCCCAACGATTGGCGTTATATACTTGACTTCAATATATTTTGGACAAAAATGGATGAAAAATCGACCAGCTTATAAATTGAAGAATTTTTTGACATTTTGGAATGCTTCTTTGGCTCTCTTCTCAATTATTTATGTTAGTAAAGCTCTTGATGATGTCATTCATCACTATAATTTTTATGGATTGCACAAAATGTTATGTCACAGGTAATTTTTAACAAAATTCCATCAAAATTTTTGAAAAATTTTGAGATTTTTTGTAACAAAATTGTCGTCTTTTATAGATTACCGATTGATCGAACTGCTGGCTTTTGGGGCATATTATATCTACTTTCAAAGATTGTTGAGTTAGGTTAGTTATTTTCTTTTATCAAAATAGGACAAAATTTTGAAATTTTTCCAAAATTTGAAACCAAATTTAATTCCTTCTAACAAAACTACCTAATATAAACACTTTTAGGCATAGGTACTGAAGTATTCTTATCCCTTTTAATATAAAAATCGCAGATTTCCCAATTTAATCAATTTCCTGATAGATGAAAACTTCATTTCATGATTATAAATTAGGTTGAGAATACTCCCAATTCAGTTTAAAAAAATGTAGAAAACTTTCTTACATTTTGAGAAATTTTATAAAGAAAAGATTCATATGGATATTTTTTAAATTAAAATTCAAAGCTCTGACTACTTGGTTTTTTTGATAATCAAAATCATTTTATGGATAAACAAGATAGGCTTTTACAAAATAAAATCAAAATTACGAGTATTTGACAATTTTACATTTTATAGGGGATACTGCACTATTAATTCTGAGGAAAAAACCCGTCATATTCCTACACTGGTTAGTTTCAATATTAATATCAAATTAGGTAATTGTATCTAATCTAGGTAAAGTATAGGTATCTAATTTTTGAATTTTTAAAAGGTTCCATCACTTTTCAATCCTTCAAACATCATTTTACGTTTTTCCAAAATTGGAGCCAGTCCCCATTCTAAGCGGTCTTATAAATGCTGGCGTACACTTTATAATGTACTCGTACTATGCTATTATGGTAATTTAATGTGAATGAAACCTCTTTATACTCGCAACATTACTTTTTTAGATACGTAAAAAATTCTGAAATTTTGAAAAAATTAATTAGACTCGCGTGAAAGTGAAACGAGAAATTGCGATGGCCATCACAATAATCCAAATTTGTCAATTTATGCTTGGACTTGGTGGAACTTTTTATGCTTCATTCATTCAATGTAATTTTCATTTTAATTATTATTAGCTAATGTTATATTATCCTGTTAACAAGGTAAGGTCCTCAGACAAGGATTCCAAGAATGAACAGAGCATAATATGCATAAATGATCTGAACTCTAACAGCCTGAACCATATTAATATTTTCAAAAAAAATTAGTTTTATACTAGAAATTTTGAAATTTTTCAAGTAACGACATGCCAAAATTGAAACCATGTTAAATTGAATTTTGTAAAAATTATCAAAAAGCTAAAATTCAAGCAAATCTTAAGTCTAATGTCTAATAACAAGACAAGACTTAAAAATACAAAGTATTTTTAAGAATTTTTTTCAAGCAATTTAACAAAGTTTCAGTACCTATCTGTACTTACTTAGGTGCACACCTACTTTACTAAATCGACTCCCTATCAAACTTATTGTTTTTGCTTTGCCAATATCCTAGATTTTCATTCTGGAATCAGCATCATAGGTCCTTACTATCATGTTGGAAACAATATGTAAATATAAATAATTTAAAAAAAAAATGAACTTTGTGATTTTAGTTGGAGGAGGTCATTGTCAATTATCGAATGAGACATTCAAATACGGATCATCCCTTGGAACATTATATCTAATTCTGTTTACAAACATGTTCATTCAAAATTTCAAAAAACACCAAAAACATCAAAAAGAGAAGCAAAAAGTTGAACAAATTTCAGAGGACAAAAAAGTGGATGATAATGATGATGATAGAATAAGAGTTCACGAACAAAAACGTCAAAGTTCAGAATCTCGATGGAGTGATATGAAAAATATGAGCAAAAATTTGGGTAGAAGGCTTGTAAATCGAGATATTTAAAGTTTTAAGTCAATTTTTATTTTTATCCTAGATGCCAATGTATCTATTATTTTTATACCTAATTATAATTTGTTAATAAAAAGGTTTATTTTGTGGTGTACTAAAACTTTGATACAATATTTTAACTATCGCAAAATTTCAGTTTAAGTACCATGAGTGCACATGTATTAGGTATAAGCTTATGCAGTCAAATGATGTCGGTTAAAAGGCATAAAAACCTTATTAAGATAGGGTACTTTAGACCACCTACTAGTATATAAAGTAAATACATGTCCCTTTGGGTAAGAACATTTAAAAAATGGCTCAAAAATTTCATTCCTAATCGTATTTGGTTGAATTTTACCCCTATATTTTTGGTATAACTTTATGAAATTAACCCAAAATTTTTTAAAATCCTTACCTAACCTAACTTTACATAACCTAATCTAAATTAAACTAAAAAAAAAGATTCTAGGATAAATTTCATAGCTGACCAAATATATAGGGCAAATCCAACCAAAATAGGAATAAAATTAATTTAAGTCTTAGAAAAATTCTTTATAAAGTACCTACTTTAAAAAATCTAATCATAAAAAAGTTATTCAAAATGACTAATACCTACTCTACATATTTCAATTTCAATCTGATATATTGAAGTACCTATGTATTAGCTACTAATTCTAATAAGTATTTGTATCTGTAGTAGTACTCTGTAGTAGTAGTATATCCTTGTATATGTAATGGTAAAAGTTCCAAGAATAAAAATTTGTAAAAAAAATCACTGTTTTCTATATGAAAAAAATAATGATAATGATAATTGTAATCCTTTAAACATAAAATATTAGATTACCTAAATATGACTAAACTGTTTAATATACATATATAAGTTATAGTATTATTTATGAGTAATAATAATCGTAAGTGCAAGTACTTTTATGTATTTGTATGTCATCACTTGAATACTAATACAATAATTTAAGACGTACAATAATAACCTTTTACCATGAAATACTCCTTTTAATTATCGATAATTATATAAATACCTAAAATGCCTTTGGCTATACTGACGTCTTAAAGTATATTTATATAAGTAGGGATAATCTAACTTACTTCTACTCTACTAATATTATTATTAGTAGAATTATTAGTGTATTATGTACCTACCTTATATTCGGTAGTTGTATATGACTAATTTGTAATTTTAACGACATATAATTTTATAAGTAGTGTAGGTATTACAATAAGCATTTAATGATCTTACCCTTCATTCCATTTCAAATTTCAAGACTAATAAAACATTTATATTTTTATTTCTAATCCATTTCAAATTCGAGTACCTATAACCATGAAATTCAGCACATTTTTAACAATTTTTGCCATTTCATTACACGGTTCAAGTGGGCAAGGTCAGAGGTCAAAAGTTCCTGACATAGGAGCCTACGTTATGGACTTTAAGGATCATGTTATAGAGGAGATTAGTAGTGGAAATCAGGATGAGGGATTTTTAATTTTTCCTCAGTTAAATATCCTTGATCATTATTTTGAAGGTAAAAATATCCGGCTCTTGTGCAACTCGAGTGTACCTGTTAAATGGACTTACTTTGGAAATGGGGTAATAATAATAAATAATTGTAAAAAAATTCCATTCAAAATAACTCTATTATAACAACATAGGGAAGTATGTCGAGTAGGTATATCGAACAATTTTATCTAATTTTGTGATAAAAAGCAAAATATTTACATTATTTAAGTAAATAAGTATGTAAGTCGATACTACCTGTATAAGTTATCGTAATCAATAAAGAAAAATAGATCGATAGTAAGTCACAAGTACTCTTATGGTTTCCTAATAAGAACTTGTTATTTGACATAGAGGTCAAAATTTTCCAGAAAATTTATAAATTTTCTTAAAATCTTGTAAAAGGCAAAATTTTGACTTTAAAAGTCTTTTGATTAGAAAAACTTTGAAATGAAGATTTGTAGATCTTTCAAATTTTTGAACATTTGAATAGGGTAGGGTACTTGTCCCAATTTTTGTGAAAAGGTACCCTAGATATACAGTATACTAATCTTAAGTCAAATCTAAAAAATTTTGATTTTGATTTTTTTTTTGTTATTTTAGGCCCCAGCGGTTCAAATTGATACAACGAGAAACTCGCCAATATTTTTCGACTATAATTCCTATACTTTTTCCAGCTCTATTTTATTCACTCATTCAAATTACACTCAAACTGGACATTATTCTTGCCAGGCTATTAAGAATCCTGAAATTTATTCATCATTTTATATTTTTGTTCCAGGTATTATATTATTTTGTTTATTTATCTCGTATTATAAAACTAATATGAAATTGCTTTTGTCATTTTGAAGGAGAAAAAGCATTTTTAATGGACACAAATGTGAATCATACAATTTATTTGGAAGATTCAGAAATTGAGTTTGATGGAGATGATCATTTTATTCTACCTTGTTCGGTTTCAAGTCCAGAAATTTCTGTAACCTTGTTTAAAGTAAGATTTTTATATTTCAAGGCATATATAGAGTCTTTATAACGGCATTTTTACCTCTATATAAGGTCTATCTTTTATTCATGTACATATTTTCTCAAATTAAAGAATGGTTCGACTGTATTTAAATTTTATAATAATTTTTTAGGGAAATGAAAAAATCGACCAAATGGATGCCACATTTAATCCAAAAATGGGATTTACTATCAAAATGCTTGATAAAGATTTTTCTGGTGATTATTTTTGTTCTGCTGAGATTACTGGTCGAATTGAAACTCTTCAGTTTAATGTCATTAAAGGTACTTACATATATTAGCTATTCATAATTCTCAAAATTTTACAAAATTTTTAATTCTCATTTTTTAAAGGGAAAAATTTGGACTATTCAACAGAGAAATCTGATGATTTGAATATAACTTTTCAAGATAAAATTGGTGAGATTCCAGCAATCAAATGTTGTTCAAAAACACGGGGAGTTTCTCCAAAAATGAAGAAAATTACATGCAAAAATCCAACAGATTGTGATGGAAAATTTGCTAAACTTCAAAGAACTCAAGATTTTGATCATCAAGTGTTGGCAGGAAATTTGCAAAGTTACTGTTCACAGTATGAACTGCATAGTGATGGAGATTCAGGATTTCTAGAATGTTCTTTAGATCGTCATATTTCAAAATATTTACAGTTTTCTTATGAGAATGGATATCTTTGTAAGTATTTAAAATTCTTATTTAGAAATTTTTTGTACTGGCAAAGCGAGCGAGTAGGGTAATCACTGTTCCTTTGCACATAGGTACTAGTACACTTATACTTAGGTATCAAGTATAGTAATTTGTCCTGGCTGTTTTTTAAATAGTATATACTGTAAAAGTTCGGGTATTCGAGTAGATTATTTGCTGTAGTAGTAATTCGTGCGGTTCTACTATTTCAAAATTTTAAACTACAGATAGAATTTCTCAAAAATTAAGAATATACTCGTAGCAGGGTATTCATAAGTTATAAGATTTCAAAATTATAAATTTTTGTTTCAGTTAAAAATTTCGACATCATACCACCAGCTCATCAAACCATCCAAATAATCAAAGACGAATATTTTGATTTGGGAAAAAATCGAATAATCCATCGATATTCCTGTCATGCAAATAATTTCTATTTTTCTCATGGACTTCGATGGGCTTGGAAAACTTCGAATGAAACTCTTGAATTTGCTAATGAAAATAGTAAGTTTTGTAAATTTTTTTAAAATTTTAGTTAATTTTTGCAAATTTTTGTAGATCTATCAGCTCACACTAATAGGATTGAAATTGATGATGGCGTTTTTGTAAACTTGTCACATACTCATTTGTACTGTTTTGCCCCGGTTTGGAATTCACATTCTCATTGGAAATCTATTGCCATTTCAATTTAATACTTATTTTATACATTTACATTATATAAATTTCAATTCAAACTTTTTGTATCCACAAAATTAGGTATTTTAATAGTTTTATTAATAGAGGTATTCATAAATTTTAGAAAAATTTCTTTAAGACTAGTGATAATCCCATCATTATAATATTGTTCATATTTTGAAGCGAATTTCCTGATCCCTTATCAGTTGTTGTTTCATCATCTTCCTTTTCAGTTGTTGTTTCATCATCTTCCTTTTCAGTTGTTGTTTCATCATCTTCCTTTTCAGTTGTTGTTTCATCATTTCCAGTTGTAGTTTCTTCATTAATTCTGCAAAAATCCGAAACTGGTGGTTCATAAGGTCCACCAATTAAATAGGGATAAGAAATGAGGCTCATTTCAAAATCCTTAGCTTCATTTTTAGTCGCTATATTTCCTTTATTTTTCAATTGATTTTTGTCAGGAACAGGTATAGATTCAAGATTCTGACAAGTGCCTAAATGTTGACCATAGACGACATCATTCTGTAATTTTTGTCTAAAATCGGTATTCCAGTCGATTTCAGTGTTGAAAACCTCCTCAATACGTTGTCCAGCCCATTTATCTGGTTTCAATATTGTTGGATTTGGATCTGGCATTTCTGGACCCCTAAAAATATCAAAATGTTTTGAATATTAGGTACTCGTTTACAAATTCAAAATTTCTAACAAGATAATAGACATTGAAATTTTCCTTGACATCTGCTAAAGTTCAAAAAAGGATATACAAAAGAATAATACAAGAACCGAAAACCTTATTTTGTCAATTTCGCAGGTTCTCAAAGTCAGTTTCTCAAATATCACGGTCTTTAGTGCGATAAAAATCTCACAAGAACCGTGGTTTGTATATGAAACTATGAAATTGACAAAAATATAGTTTTCGATTTTTGGATTATCTATCGATACATCTTTTGCATTGCATTCTGTCACAAATCAATGTCCTGGGACTAGACTTGGGCAACAGATAATCTGTTACAGAAAATAAATTCTGTTACAGATTTTCTGTTTATGCTACAGAAAAATTTTTTCTGCTGCAGATAATTACTAAAATAGCTATATTTTACACAATATAAGAGTTATCTTATTGAAAATGGTTTTA
>JAQIXA010001145.1:0-28411 GCA_034699045.1 Nanhermannia cf. coronata Gr-Ori-00579 | reverse complement strand
TGATTTTTACATTTCTAAGGAAATTTAGGGACTTAGAAAAATTTCCAAAAAATTCCGGTCTATAATTTAAATAGATGAACAATAGTTTAATTTTTTTAAAATATTAAATATCACTCACTTAGCATAGTAAATTAAAGATATCAATCAAAATATCTTCAAAATATTTAACGATTGGAACGATCGAGTTTCCTATCCTATTTCTGAATTTATAAAAAATAGTCTACCTATATCTCTCAAGGTTAAATTAGTCGCAACTATTTAGCTAAAGAAATATACCTAAGAACTAAGAACCAATTAAAACTTCATGTTTTGTGAGCATAAAAGCATAATTTGATTAAACTCAAACTCGATAAGTCAAAAAATATAAATAATAATTTAAATAAAATAAATGAGAAGCAGATAATTATTTTTTTTCACATACCAAGATGGACTAATAACTAAATCTTCTCCTCTTCTTCTCATCTTCCTTTTGTCTATTTTTTGAGGTCAAAGCATCACTTGAAGAATATTCTAGCTTCCTTTGTGTACTTTCCTTATTTTCCATTTCCATCCTCAACTTCTTAGCTATATCTTCAACTTCTATTGTTTCAACATCAACATCTCGGTCAGAGTCAGAGTCCACAAACTTAACCTTGGTCTTTCTTTTAAGTTTATGAACATTTTTTAATTTTGAATAGGCAAAGATCTTGTGAAGAACCTTATTCTTAGCTCTACCTAATTTACCCTCTGGTATCTTTCTATAATTTTAAATATAAAAATAAAAAATTATTAAAGCAATAACTTTAAATTAAAGGTAAGGTACTAATTGTTAAAGGTGCTAGTTAGGGACTTTGGATTTAGTACTCTAGCCTAAATCATAAAGTATTTACTTTAATTTTATAAATAAATAAAAATTACATCAAGTCATCATCGTTCTCATTATCCTCAATTGAAGTTGAACACGAAGGCTCGCCATCATCATCGCCAAAGTAATAAGTAATATGGTAATCAACAAGAACCCTTTTCTTAACTCTATCTAAATAACCCTCTGGTATCTTTCTATAATTTTAAATATAAAAATAAAAAATTAATAAAGCAATAAAGCAATAAAGGAATAACTTTATTTAAAGGTAAGGTGGTGGGATTAGGACTAAGGGACTTTGAAGTAATACACTAATAAATCATAAAGGTATTACTTTAATTTTATAAATAAATTAAAATTACATCAACTCAGCATCATCTTCCTCATTCATTTAAATGGCAAATTAGATAATTATCCACATCCACTAAAATTAAAATTGAAAACATAACATTTAGAATTTAGAACTTGTCCTGCTGGTGGTGACCTGGTCCTGATGGTGTTGCTATTGAGACTTTCACTTTAACTTTCGCTTGAGTATAAAAAAGTACAAAAATACTTAGGATAAGTAGATAGAGTAAAATACGATGTAGACTTACGGACTGTAAGTAGATGTTCCTTTTTGTAGATGTATAGGAGTAGATAGTTAATATTTATATACTGTTAAGTATTATAAAATAGTGTAAATGTAATTGTAATATAGACAGGAAGCAGGCAGAGGTGAGAGAGAAAGATATGACTTACAAAATTACAAATAATAGGACCAAAACAATATTTTTAGAGTAACGTATCGAAATCGTAATCGTATAACTATCTATTCTATGTTATGGTTAAAAAGTCTTATTAGGTAGGTAATAAGTAATAAGTTAAACAATTTTAGGTAATAAAAAATATGTAAAATATTTTGATTTTGGTTTGGGATCATGCAGTATACTGTCTGCTGTCTACTTTATACTAATCCAGTATCAGTAACCAGAGTGCAGTGTATGAGTTTTGGAGTTTCAAAGGAATCCACATAGGTATTTGAGAATTTGAATAAAAATATCATTTCGATCGTTCAAACTTACTTCAAAGTCTACAAGATATATACCAGTATGTATCTGTAGGGTACTTGAACTTTATATACATACCTCTAACTGTATGTATAATATAAACCTACGTTGATAAAGATAAATAATTAAGCTAATTAAATTTCCTTTAAAGATTTATCCTTGTTTGGTTTTTGGTGTACATGCTTTAAGCATACACCACCAATATAAATAGAAGCGTCGGTTCTATTCATATACCTAGGTATTTGAAATTGAAATCCAAATTTTGGATTATCAACTCAAGATTTTGGATTGTCAAGTAAAAGGTACCTTTTACTTATAACTTATATTTACTGTCGATTAAAATAGCATATTCTAATAGCTAGTTATTTATTTACAATTTGTACATTATAAAATTATTAATTAAAATATTCGTAAATATTCAATATTTGTATATAGTAGGGTATTTATAGTAGAATAACTGATAAATAATGGGTTGAATATTCTAATTACAACTTGCTTTGAACCTTGAAAACACTGTTCACTAACAATTGAATAGCTAAAATATTAAAACATTGTAAAAATCTTAAAAATTATTAGTATGTTGGTACTATGTAGTATCATTAATCATTATAGTCATAGTGGTATTAAATTGCATAGATTAAATCTAAAGTAACCTATCCTAGTATATAAGGTAATGTAAAACATCTTATAAAACTTAAATAACCCTATATATGTACATAATATAAGACAAGTGGTAATAAAGTAGAATGTATGTATAGTATGTAGAATGTAGAGTACGTATGAAAATGATATAACTATCCCTGGACTAAGCCTGCGAATCTCCAGGTGGAATAAAATCAAAGGCATCGACGTCACCATCATACCAATTATCGCTATCATCATCATAGTCCACTTCTTCTTCATCTTCTGCAAAATTTTAAAAGAAAATCATCATTATTACATACAGTTTCAAATTATACTATGTAATACAATAATACGAGTATGTATACTACTGCTAATACATCCTATAAATTATAATACCCTATAAGCCTACATCCTATACTATAATAGGTATTTAGAGTACTATGCATAATATATAGCCTTAGCATAAACATTTTCAACATTTTATTCTGGATGATCCTAGTTTATAAATTACGAGTACCCTACCCAATGTAACAGTACTGATATTAGTATTTTTTACCTGACACTGATGATGGCATTTTTATTAAAGTCTGATTAAGTCCTTCTGGTTTTGTTGGAAGTTTAGGTGGCGGTCCTGAATTCGTTTGAGCGACCATTGCTTTCGGTTTATTAGGTGGTAATGGAGGTTTGAACGCTGGTGGTCCAGGACTTATGGGTGAAGAATTACCCTGCTGCTTTTGATTCAGATTATAATCCCCATTGTAATTCTGATTATGATCTGTACTATAATTGCTTATTGTTGAAGAAGTAGGTCTCAATTTTTTCCCCACAAGATCATTTTTCGTGATGGTGAACATGGGTGGGCCAGCTGAGCCAGGAAATCTTACTGGAGAAATTTGATCGACACCTTGTGCTAGCGATGGAAATGACTTCATTTTAGATTCTTTAATCCTTTGATCAATTTCTTCAGAAGTACTGGAAGCTGAACTATGACCTTTTTTAGATTTCAAAGGTTTTTTCAGTGTTGCTTCCCTAGCTGATAAAAGTGATGGTGGCGGCATTGGAGGTGGTGGAGGAATATAGCTTGAAACCGAGGTTTTACTTTTAGCATCTGAATAACTCTCACTTTCAGAACTAGGGAATCTATCCATCCTGTGAAACGGGGGTTGGTAATTTTTATCTTTTTTTGATGATTTTTGCTGATTTTTCTTAAATGAATTTGGATTTTGATTTGGGTTTGGATAAGGTCGTCTCTCAATTGTAGTAATCAATCCTGGTAATGGATAAGCTCCACGGTTTGAAGTAAACCGATTATTTACTGAGGCATAATGAAGTTCTTCATTTGGAGTTGGTCGAAAACCATTGTTATTAGGTGTATTATTATGTCTTGAAGGTAATGTGTGATGGAAACGTTGCTGATGGTTTTGATACTCATTTGGTTGCTTAATAGATCGATCCTTTGGTTTTGGATAAAATGGATCTTGGCCACTGGTTGGATTTGGATTGACATTGTAACTATCTTGAACGTTGTGATTCTGATTTAATTTCATGGGCATTGTTGAAGTTGTTAGATATGGTGATGGATTTGCCATTTTATGGATTTTCATGTCATCTTTTGCCCAATCCTTTGCACCTTGGTTTGGTATTGGTGGTGGTGGTCCATTTGGTGATGGTGTTGGATCATATAGTTTCCCATCTGCAGCTACAATCCTCATATCCCCATTAGAATCCCGGATATAAGCTCGGTTTATAAATACATTTTTTGGCGGTATTTTATTTGACGAATTTCTCGATTCTTGATCATTACCATTACCACCAGTATTTGATGCATTTAAAGGTTGAACATTTTGCCTACTAAGAGTAGGAGGTTGATAATTAATCTCATTTATTGATGGAAAAGATAGTACAGACTCAATCGAACCCCTTCTTTTAGGCTTAGGTTTGGATTTGGAAACTTTCTTCGAGCCTTGACCTGGTGGAATAATTTCAATATCTCCATAAGTGTTGGCTTTTGCTCTGGTCTTTTTTTCTTTACTAATTGAAGCTGCTCTATCATCTGGATTTTTAGCATTTCTCCGACGACAGAACCAACATAAAAGTATTATAATAATGATGATAAGAAGACCTATGATTGAGCCTATTAGTCCCCAGAAAACAGCAATTGGTAGGCAATCGTCACTAATTGAGTCACAGGTCTGGGTTGAAATGCTTTTCTCGATTGCTTGGAAATTCAATGTGAGTTCAACAAGACTTTGTGAAATTTCACCTTTCCTTCCAGCTCCATTCAAACCGACGATTCCACAATAGACCAAAATAAATTCAAGTTGTTGATCAATCACTTCAGGCTCATTTTTAAAATCCTGGACTATGATTTGCTTATCCAGTCGACATTCTTGATTTTGTCCAGATGGAACCGGTAAACAGTTTGAAATGGGAATCTCCCTGCAACGCCACTTATCAGCATCTTCAGACGAATTCAATTTGATTGAAGTTGTAAAACAACAGGTTTCATATATGGTGACATTTCCTTCAGAAAATTGACCGCCTGGAGCCACGAAATTTACACGAAGTTCCCCATCTAATTCAGCACTTGATCTTTTTACTAGACCGATCTTGGAAGGTGTTGAAATTTCATCTGGTGTTCCTGAATAGGCTGAAGTAAACTGGACTTTGTAGGAGGGTAATGCTATAATGTATTTAAAATGAGTCTGGATATTTTCAAAAGTTCCATAGATTCTATTTCCACAACACTTTCTGTCCATTCTGGAATCCAGAAGAGCTGCACCACCCCTCTCAAGGTCCAATTCTTTCAAGACTTTTGCATTTAATGGAGGATTCTGATCACTAATTGTACTTATACTAACTTCTCCTGTGTGATATGAATTATTTAAACCAAAATCCATGAAAAATGCCGAATAAATCCCATCATTTTCGGTAATATCTGGATATTTTCCATCATCGTGTAATTGAAGGATAAAATTTTGAAGATTATTAAAGTTTATATTTTCTGTAGAATTGGATAAATCAGATTTGAACATTTTGATTTCAACGGTAGCATCTACTATAGGCTCGTCCAATTGTGTAAATAACTATTAAATATAAATATAAACATACAATTAGTTAATTATCTTAATATTTTCTTAATGTATTATGTGAAGTGTTTGACTTTTATAGGGCGAAAATTAATAGCTCAGCTTGAGATCAAATTCAAACTACTTAAATCGGAATTGTAGATCAAATTAAGCGCAGCCAGACTTTCACCTGACTTTCACCTTGAATTGAATCCGGTATATTTGACTGTATAAAAGATGCCTTATCAAATCAATAGGGAATCTAAGAATCAGCAGAACCAGCAGAACTTTTTTTACCTATATCGATTTCACAGGTTCTCAAAATACAATGGGTTTTTTGTCTCGTTACGGTTAAAATCTCAAGAAACTGGAAATTCGACGCGACCTTGCTAGATTTCAAATTCCGAAATTCGATTTCTTTCGGAATTTTTAGTGTTGTTTTACTAGACAAAAACCATACAGATTTATATGAACATGGAAAATTGACAAAAAAAAGTTCAGTTCTTGAGATCTCTAATGATTTATGCCTTATTTATGACAAAAGATGCCTTATCTTTTGTACAAATATATTACCTATGCCATAGAGTATACAGGAAGGATACAGGATACAGGAAGTTATCTAATTATATTACATATGATGAATAATTATTATTACCGATATATAAACAGGAAGTGTTTCTCTTTCAGGGTAAAACAGTTCAGTAACAACTTGTCCATAAGAAACATCGATTTTAAAATCTGGAGTCTGATTCAATTCAGGCTCAATTATGGCTGACATGAAGCTTTTTACACTTTCATTGTCCAATTCAGACAATTCCAAAGTAAATTTCCATTCACCGGTCTAAAAAAACAACATATATTACATTATAAAAAATTACAAATGGATTCTAAATTTTCTAAGTAATACCCATACCCTGTATGGACAAGAGGTTAGATTGATCGTTTGAACAAATTGATTATTATGCAGGTTCTGAATTTCACATAGGTTTCCCAATGGATTTCGAACCTAGAAAAAAATACTATTTAAGAGATGTTTCACTTAAAAAGGGTTTAATGGATTTGAACCTCTTTCAATCGTCCAGTTCCAACTTGTGAGAATGATAGAAGAAAGTTTCTAACATTTTGGAAATTTTGTGGAATCACAATGGATGAATTTGTCTGCCCACCTCGGATTTCAGTTTGAGCAATCTATGAATATTAGAAAAAAAATTGTATAAACTTAAATATTATAATTAAAAAGGCATTAGACCTTAAGTTTAATAAAAGGCTTGACTTGAAAGCCCATTAAGGTATTTTCCTAAAAGTATTTTACAAATTTCACCTTTTGCAAATATCTCGGATTTTCTTCACTTCCCATAAGTTTCAGCATATGATCAGTCATTAAGGTGGTTGATTGACCATGACCATGACAAGTACCCAACTCAGACTGACAATGTGGGACAAAAATGACTGAATCTGTGTTTGGTATTGAATTAAAAGCAAGCCAATTTCTGTCATCGTCAAAGGTCAAAATAGAAATCGAATGATCAGTTTCTCTCAATTTGGGTAATATCGCTTGTAAATTTTCCGGTATTGAACTGGAAATAAGTACAATCTTCCATCTCGTTTTCTCGTCCTAACGTAAAAAAATTTAATATAATAATAATGACAATGACTTTTAATATCAGTCCATAATAAGTGTACTTACAGTCATATTGTTTAAAATAGAAGTAAAAATGGTCTCAAAATTGATCCTTGAAATTGGTTCGTCATAAGGGATTGGTGCTTCAGGATCAGGAATTTTATTGATGAATGAAAATCTTCCACTTTCAGTCCCCAATTCGTTGGTTCCAGCATTTCCAGATATTTGTCCAGTTGATGTAAAAGTGTACAAAGTTCCAAAATCTTTCAGAGCTTCGCCAAAACTGACAAATTGTGTTATGGCTTGCTTCACATATTTCAACCGCCCCTAGAATAATTAAATGATTTCGAATATTTAGATCTTTCATTTAAAATATTTTCCTATGAAAATTATGATTATAAATAACATAATCAGTATTTTTACTTACAGACTGTCGCATTGCCTGTGTATTTTCAAGAATAAAAACGTATCCATTTCGATAGTAATCATCTGGAAAACTTTGAACCAATATTTGGAATTGTACAGCTTTAAGCTGGACTTTGATTCCTCTCTGTTGAGTGAAATCTGGATGTGAAAACATAATATCTTGGACACTTTTTCGGTTACAAATTACATTTTGCTTTGTAGGTGATACAACGTTGTGATTCTCATTTGAACAATACTTATCCATCTAAAAACATTACATACTACAATTACATATAAGTTAAGTATAAGTATCAAATACCTATTTCCTATAATTTATTAAAGTTCCAAATACCAAAAACGAATTTGAAAATCTTACCCTTGCCAAATGAGGAGCAAACATGATTGAAGAATTAGCTTGCGCCATTTGAGCCATAAGGATATCTTTTTGAGAATTGATTAGTAATCTGCATTCCTCTAAATCTATTTCAGTTCTGAAAAAAAATATCAAAAAATTGAGAATTTTAGTTTAGCCTAGAAATTTTAGCGACCATATTAGAGATATTAGTATTTTAAGGACCACACGATTATGAAATTTAGTACCTACAATAAATTCCTTGTTTTGAAGTAGTTTTTTTTTAATTTTACCTATTATCAAAAGCATTCAAATTTAAATTTAAACAGGATGTAAATTTCTGTCCATTCTGGTAGTAACAAGGCGAGTAGACCTCATCATCATAATATCCATATTCTTCAAAAACCCCATATCGATATTTGGACCATTCGTGTAGAAAAATTCGACCCTTTGCCCTCGAATCAAATTGAGGATTTTGTAAAAAATCTGGAGATAAAAAGATGCTTTCTCCAAACCCGCCACATTTCCCAACATTTTTTGTCCAAGGTATTGCCTTACTCAGGCTATGGTTTGCAATTATTTTGATATCTAAATAGATTATGGAAAAATAATTTTTATATTTCAAGTGTCAATGTCATTATGTGTCAATAAAATAAAATATAATCCCATCATAGTTCACATAATTATTCGATTCAATGATTCAATAAATTCTTCATAATTATATCGTGCCTAACAGATATCATTTTTTGCATTTTTTTAAGTTATAGCGTCATAAAATTCTTTTATGCCATACTCTATTAGATAAGTAGAAGTAGACAGTAGTCAGTTTGAATTAAAATGTGATATGATAAGGTGTGATTAATCTTACTTATCTATGTATTTAAATACACAACTGACTACTGGTATCTGTATATAAGTACAGTACTTAATTAAATTATCAATAAATGTGCGGATAAATTACCAGCAGACTCATATGTAAAGTCTTTTCTTGTTGTTGTCGAAATGTTGAGCAATCCACAAGAGTTACTCCAAGAATAAGGGATCAAAATATTGACAGTCCCGAAATCCGCCTCATCATTTGTGGCAAGTCTGAGATAATTCGATGATTCACTTATTGTTTCCTATGCATAAAAATGTCGATCAAAAAATTTAAAAAATTTACAATATTTATATCAATAATTAAATAAAAAAGCTTCCAAAGTCAAAAACTATAAATCAAAAAGCATATAAACATCAGATATTTACTACAATACTACTATTTACCTTATACTAATAAGACATTTTCCAATCTTATTGAAATCTTATGCGAAAAAGTAAAAAATCATTTAAATAGATATCAAAATCCGAGATTTGAAAATGTTAAAAATGTATGACATGCCAAATTTTGGAATGCCGAAAATGTTCAAATTTTTGCAAAATAAGAATTTTATGGAACAATGTATTTATTACCTTACAATATACACTATACACTACCTTTTTAAAGTAAAAATCTAAAAATCTAAAAGTTAATTTGGTCCTAAAGCTATAAGTAGTTACACCTTACGATTACCATTAAGTATACTTATACATATAATTGCTAATATATATACCTAAGTTCCAATCTGCCTATTTATTATAAATTTTGCATTTTGTAGGTACATATGCTAATACTATGCTGATACTTACCTATTACATGATTTTTGTAAAAAAAATAAGTAGGGTATCGAATCGAAAAGTTACCTGTATTCCTTGAATAATATTTTCACAGCTAGACAAATGTAAGTTTGAGTTAAGAGCTACTAAAATGTCTTGATATATTATTGGATTTTTTACACTAATTTTTGATTTAGATGAACCACAAACTGTCCTAAAATCACTAGCTACTACAAGAACAAGTAAAATTTTTAAAAACATTTGCAAAGAATTCTTGCCTAAGAGTTTATAGCACATTTTGACAGTCTCAATTCTCAATTAGTTGCAAATCCTAATCATATTTTCTTATAAAATGATCAACTTTACTTAAAAACTTGAATCAACTCAAATGATATCAATGTTAAACCTACTTGTAATTATAATGACTTAAGGATGTTACAAACCATTCTGTTTTACTAAAAAATTTTTGGATGAGTAGTTGTCGAAAAAGGCTTTCCGCTTTAATTTAATCATGAAAAATTATTAAATAGATTACCTATAAAAATTATTGTATCATGTTTTTTATCTCGATTGATAAGCAAACCTGTATGATCTATGTTGTGTATGTAGGTAGGTACTATATGAGTTACCAATTAGACGCCATTTTTTGTGATAAAAATTTGAGATAAAGATAATTGAGACTACACAGCATAGGTAGGCAGCTACTAATAAGTTTATAATTATTTATTGTTTTATCATAAATGGTTTTTTCTTACCTTGTACTATTTTAAACTTTTTTATTATCTCTTTTTAGCACACTTCATCAAAAATTGTAATACATATTGCCTAGTAGTAAGTAAATAACAAAGCTTTAAAATGTATAACGCAATCTCTGTAAAATGTCTCGACTATACTGAACTAATTAAGTAGGTACTTTTGTATTTAATGTGTTTTTTTGAAGGATTTATTTTAAATTTCAGCTTTTTTGTAGTAGTGGACAAAACTTGATTTTTATATAATTATTTACAAACTTATAGTATCTGTAGGAGCATTTAAAAATGCTCTGATTTTCATTTTCAAGTACATTTTGTTTATTGTACCAGTAAGAAGGTACTTATTTATTTATGAATCAAGTATAGGTAGGTAGGGTGATTTAATACTGTTCTTACACTTATATTATAATTATTGATACCTAGCAGTTTTTATGTAATATGTACCTAATGTAGATATATCAGTTGTAACAAGTGTCAATACTTCATTAAATGTTAGATGTGATGCAATAAATCCCTTGAACTTGATATTGAATTTATCGAATAAAACATGAATGAATGAAACTGAAATCAAATTAATTAAAGTAATAAGTAGCTATATAAATAGGTAGGGTACATAAATGAAATGAATTAATAAACGTCATAGGACTTCGTATACTAAAATTATAATTTTCAAACTATAAAAGTATAATAAAAAAGCTGTATTTCTCACAAGACAAGACTCTCCTAAAGGGCTTCTAAAATATTATAAGTATTTATAACCTAATGAGATTCTGAAATCTAAAATTCTTTTCTGATCTACTGTAGCGTAAATGTATTATGTACCTCAGCATGGCCCTGCATGCAATATATTTGTAGATTTAGGTAAATATTAGCACCATAATCTAGGAAATGATTTTTCAAAACGTAGATACCTATTGTTTAATAATCAATAATCAATATCAATAATTGAAGTTTAGGTTCAATGAATTTACAATCATGCATTATGCTTAGGCATTATTTATAGATACTGATGACCGATTACAAGTATTTAATATTACGGTAAAACATTTTTGACAATAATTCTCATTCAAATTCTTGCTAATTTTAAAAAGTACCCTACCCTAGGTAGTTGTGTAAATTAGTGACTTGTAGCTGTTTTCATTTTTAAACAAACAATGTAGATATGTAGTGTAGGGTCTAGGGTACTATAAAGTATTATCAGTATATGGTATATGCACTGTAAGTATAAGTCATATCACTATGCATTTACTGATGGATTACAAATCCTGTTACACAAACATTCTTAGGTATATTTAATAAGTTTAAATATTAATTTTGGGGAGGTCTAGGATAACCATTTTTTGCATATTTTAATACAATTTTGTAATGAGCAAGATCAAACTTAAAAAGTTATAAAAAGGACCAAGTTTGGAGATTTTATTTTTCAATATTTTGTTAGCTTTTAAAAACCTTGTTATTGTAATGGAGTTAAAAATCACTATATTTCTATTAAATATTTTAAATATAATTAATCAACTTGCTGGAAATTCTTTCAATCAGGTCGAGAGATCTTTGAGAAAGCCGAAATTTTGTAAGAATTTATCTATTTGATCAGATACTTTTGAATCTAGATTTGATAACTTTTTTTAGTTTTTCCGCCATTATTTTTACCATTAAGAAAGGGGAAAATAAGTCATGAATTTGTGACCACTCAAACACCACCACCTCCACCTCCACCCATGCCCAATTGTCTCAATTGCAATCCTGGAACTTCTGATTCTTTATGCATTTACCCAGGTATGTATAAAATTATTTTGAAAAAAAATTCTAATTAATTTGTGCATTCTACTGATATTTTCAAGATTATGTTTCTGGAATATTGCCCGGTTTTGATCCTATACTTGTAACACATGACCACTACAGAATTTGCACAGTAAATCAAGGAATTTTCGACAGTTTGTGCATATTTAAATGTCATAAAATGTGTAACCCAAACTTGAGTAAGTTGACATATTATACTATACTTACTTGCATTTTTAGACAAATCTTACAAGTACCTACATATTTTACAGCTTTAGTTGGAGCTAAATGTGGAAAGATGCGTGCTCTTGCAAATGAGTCAGATTTAGCTGCTAATTGTAATGGAGATTGTCTAAATATTAACTTATGATCGATAATAAATTAAAATTGAAAAAATAATCAGTATTTTTGAAGAATATAGGGTATTGAAGCTTTTATTTTGAATATAAGTAGGTATATTTTAAAATAGGTATTTTAGTGTATGTTTTAAACTTTAACAAAAGTCATTTCACTTTCCTGACCATATCTATCTATAGAAGTGAAAGCATAATTTCCATTAGGTAGATTAAATTCAGTTTCACCTTTGGTTACATTTAAAACTTGGAAATCATTATCAACCAATTCGTAGATTACAATGTTATAAGATGAAACTGATCTCTTGGTGATTAAAATACTGCCTCCGTTTTGTTCAATTTCAAGTTTTATTGGGGCCGTTTGTCCAGCAGCCTTTGCGAGCCATGAGAATTCTGGTTGAATGGCTGGGAAAGTGTAAAATGATCTGAAAACATTCTGAGAACCTTCGTAATTGTCTCTAATCCATTTTGCTGAGAAAGCAATGTTTCCCCAAGATCCTCTAAAAAGCATCAAATATGAAAATTTTGTAACTTCATTCTATTATATCTATTCTATTTGATCTATCAGATCAAAGATACTGATTTTTATAAAGAGTCTAGAACACATGCAAAATGCAAATATCAGTAGATATCAAGATTTAATAAAAAAAAAATAGTGAGGTACCTTTGTCTCATATTATTTTCTCTTGAAATGCCAATTTGTCTTCGAATTTCTTCCCAAAGCCAACCTATTTAAAAAAAGAATTATAGAATTCTCTACAGATGCCCTAGAACTTAGAACTGATAATTTATAAATAACTAATTAAGAAGTATAATATAAAGACCTTGCTCTGAGACTCGATAAATGGCATTTCCAGCATAAACATGTCTGTTCAAAGTATTAATTCCAACCCACCAATCGAGTAAAGTTCGATAACTTTGAGCAGGTGGGTCAATTTGCCAGTATAGTTGTGGCTGCATCACATCAACCCATCCTTCCTAAAAATTATTATTAAGTAATGAAATAACTAATAAGAATAAGAATCAGGCTTACTTGGAGCCATAGTTTTGGATCTGCAAAAAGTTGTGAGTATTGATCAAAACCTTGAATTGGTGGTGAAGGCATTCCTTCAGGATGTCCTGGACGGTAGATTCCAAATGGAGAGATACTGAATTTAACCCATGGTTTAGCTGCATGAATTCCGATATTTAATTTCTCAACAAGTCGATTGACATTGTCTCGACGCCAATCATCCCGATTTAGAGTACCTCCTTCTGAGACGTATTTGTTGTAAGTGGCTGTGTCCGGAAAATCAACACCATTCACTGGGTATGGGTAAAAGTAATCGTCCATATGAAGGCCATCAAGATCGTATCTAGTCACAAGGTCTAGGGATACCTCATAAGTGAAATCAGCAACTTCGGCAGCACCTTTCAAATTTCAAATTTCATAAATCAGCTCTAATAAGTCAGCTTAAATTTTTTTAAATTATAAGGTTTTTGAACAATTGCATAACTTATCAGATCAGTGTGAGTCTTTAAATTTTACCTGGGTCCATCCAAAGATGATTTCCATAGGCATAAGCGTATTGGGGCCAACGTCTAGCCATATGGTGCGGTGCAAGTCCAGCACTATATTTTAAAATTAAGGTTTCTGATACCAACAATGGACTCATAGATTAAATTATTACAGTATTCAGCATACCTGTTTGGTGCCATATTAGCTCTATATGGGTTGATCCAAGCATGAACTTCCATTCCTAGAGGTTTTGCATAATCTATAGCATATTGCAAAGGATCCCACATTGGACTTGGTGGAGTTCCCTGAGTTCCCGTTAAATATCTGGACCAAGGTTCAAGTGAAGAAATATAAAAAGCATCTCCTACAGGCCTAACCTATAAAAAACATTTTTTTTAAATTAGGCATGTACCTACAATTTTCTAATTTTCAAAATTTTACTTGGAAATAGAGGGCATTAATATTGACATCTTTAAGCGAGTCAATCATCGTTCTCAATTGGGCTTGATGAGCTGAAATATCAGATCCAGGGGTAGTTGGCCAATCGATATTTTGAACAGAGGCGATCCAAGCACCTCGGACTTCTCGGCCAGGCTTGTTTACTAGCATCAAAATAAATACGAATAGAATTTTAAAATTTGCTGTTGATATATGAAGGTACATATAATATGAGGTATACCAATAATACACTATTACTATTTACTTGATCAACTGAATGACTAATACCATAATATGTCGATATAATTTATACCTTCATTAATTATACAGATTATCAATGCACTATGCTAATACTAATGAGATTTAAGAGAAATAAAAGATATTTTACATTTTTACATTTTTACATATTTTGCATATCTTGGGTAAAATTTAATTAAAATCAATGATATTTTTGGGGGAAATAAACAATTAAAAAAATCAAAAATTAGATTATCTGAATTATAATCATGCTTACCATCAAAACAACAGATATGATCTCCAGGATATGATGGACAAAGTCCTCCTTGAGTTACCCCATTACATGACGTCGTTGGGATACAATTTCCAATTAAGCCAAAATTTGAATCAGAAGTATCATAACAAGGATCATCTAGAAAATTATTTAATTTAAATAAATGAGTTTTTAAATGAATGATTTATCATAAACAACTTACTTTGAGAATAGCACTTGGCTGAAATAGCCAAAATCAAGATGGCTATAGAAAATAATTTAACCATTTTTTTAAAATTTACAATCCTCTGTGTAAGGATAAAATAAAATTAAGCCATTGAGCATATTTTTAATTCTTTTTAAAAAGACATTTATATTTATATCAGGAAAGGTAGATTAGGCTGAAGAGTGTTTTCTAGATAATTTTGGAGAATTTTTTGTGTGAAAATTTGAACTCGAAAACATCTGCCTGGATCTGGATTAAGTTTTTAATATTAATATTAATTAAAATTTAATTTATCTGACTATCTGTTTGACAATAAATACTCATAATAATTATAATATGTAGCCCATTACTTACGAGTATAATTAAATTATACTTTGTCTATATGATAAAAGTCGATAGGACATCTTTTTGCTTTACTTATATTAGAGTATGCATAAAGGTACTTCAGTATATTAATTAATCCTAAGTACTATGATAATATTTAAAGTATTGTTTACTTATTTGGACATTTATTGAGTAATAATTAACTAATTTCAAAATTTAATTATACATATTGTAACAGTAACTCAATTTTATTTTATCTTTTCGATTTTAAATGAAAAAAAGAGATTAAAAATTTCATATAGGTACCTAGTACCTACTTACTTAATTGCACTTAAAATATAGCAATCAAAGATAAAAATTTTACATTTACAAAATATTATATATCTATCCTATTAACAGTAAGTACAGAAAACCTAATGCCTATAGGAATACTGTATTATACACAAATTTTTTCCAAATTCTTATTTGTGATAGGTTGAATATACACATACGAGTACGAGTCCGAGTCCGAGTAGGTATTTCGTATAAGAATTTACCTAAATAGATATACGAGTATACGAGTATAGTGCCTATCTATATTTCTATTGTTATCGTTAATGTATCTAGTATCTACTATTTTTTGTAGGCAACAGGCAAATGCCAAATGGCCATAAGACTTGAGACAAACTAAAATATTAAATATTATTTGCTAACGAGTTTGGTAAATAATAAAGCGAAGAATACTAATTGAAAATACTGACTGCGAAAAAAGCGACCAAATACTAGTAGCTATTTGACCGATAAGAAATGTCATTGTTTAAATAGGTACCTAACTACTTTTTTTGCCTACTTTGACTTTTTTGAATTTTTCTTATACTTTCAATGTCATAAAAATTATGACTTTTTAATGTTTAAAAGATAAATGATTAGACTTATTAAACATTTTAATACATAGCATCCACATACCTAGATATACATACCTAACGATAAGTGTTTTCTTATATCAGTAAAAGATTCTTATAGGTTCGAATAACTTGATAATTTATTGATAAATCTAAATGATAATTTGATAAAATGTATTTCTTGATTTTGACAAACTCGAGCTTACAAGAGAGTCAAGACCGATAAATCTCCATCTAATCAAAACTGCTAGTATAGTAAAATTACTCGAAGATTCAAATATCTGACAGAATCTTTTTTTTTTTTCATGAGTAGGGGCACCATATACTCAAAAAAAATTTAAATGCCCATTTAAAGATGCAGATATGCCTAATACTGCTGCAAATTATGATTTCAATGATCTCGCAATTCAAGTTTTCGTCCATGTGTGTAGGTTGTAGTTGTACTTACAGTTGTATCATAAAAGTATAATAGAAATATAGATACTAACTTACCATTTAGAATAAAGTTTAATGTCCAATATGAATTCAAACATTAAAATGAAATTTCGCCTTTAGCTAAAATGGAGATTATTTTGGCTTTAAGATTTTGGGTCGGTCGAATTATCTATTTATTTGCCAACTTTTGAGTTTTAAGTTTTAAGTCTTCTTAAAACTATCATATATGCATACATATAAGTATAGAATTTACAATAATTGTGGCCCACTTTAAAAATATTTTTTTAAGCCCCTTCACTCAAAATCACTTAAATTCGAATAAAAAATCCTCAGATTTTTTCCTTCAACTTTTCAAATGTACATAATATGTACATACTTATATGTAGGAAAAAAAGGAAGTAAAGAAAGATTTATTGTCTTAAAAGTCCCCAAAAGCTCTTTATAAGTAATTTACCTGAGATTTAACTTTCGTAGAATTGAAACAGAAGGAAAATACACTAGCACAAGTATAGTACGTATAGGTAATAAGTGTAAATCATAAAATTTAAGCCTCATTATTTCTATTTCCTCAACCGTGAATCTCAAAATTCTCTCGAATCTTTCAAATCTTTATTAGACTTTTCCTCTGTCGAAGTTTAAAGTTAATAAACTTCAATAAAAATAGAAATACTACTTAAGAATTTAAAGAAAATTCAAAATTTGAATACAAAATTCAGTAGGAAAAATGTGATTATTTATACCTAACATAATTAAATGATTTATTTCGGTGTTTTATTGAAGTACTGGATGATGATAATATAGTACAAGATGGGTGTAAAGCAATTTTTGTGGGCAATTTGTGAATTTATTTTGAGTTTTTTGGCCATTTTATTTTTCCTATGTGTTTTACTGCCTATATTATTCATACTTTGTGTCCCATGTCTTATATGGAGAATATTTGTGAAAATAATTGTCAAATGCTGTAAACCTCATGGATATGTTCGAATCCTTTCTGGACAAAATCCAGTCATGGCCTGTGACGATATTTATGGTGATACGATACAACTTATTAGGGTACAAATTTAAGTTTTTCCTAATTTTTATTTATAATAGGTCGACCTCTTAACACAATTGTTGGAATGGTAAGTCTCAAATACCTGTATAATGAAATTAAATACCTACTCGTAAAACATAATATTCAACTATTTTCATATTAAAATTAAAGGGAGCCTTTGAAGGTGCAAGTTTAGATGATATTTCTCAATTTGCCATTCGTTGCATGGATGGAAAGGTAACAAGGAGTTATACCTACATATTTGCAATAATAATTTATGATCAAATTGGAAACAGAATTTCTCGAATGATTATAGGAATCAAATGGAGAATGGAGTTATCCAGAAGCTCATCAATATTATGAAGAATGGTTAGGATTTTTCTGGTGGAAATGGGAAGAAAATTATGATCCAGAATCTCATATTATTAGGTGCCTACTAGATCCATAAATAAAAGACAACATATGAATATGAATGTTTTATGAATTTAGATGGAATTCGCCAGGTGATAAAGTGACTTCAAGTGAATTTATTCAAATAGTAGCTGAACTGGAGGCTCGACCTTTTGCAAAGAATAAATCTCCCTGGGAAGTTGTGCTCATTACTGGAGTTATGCTTGAAGGTAAGTTTTTGCAAAAATTCTAATTCTAAAAATATTCAATAAAAAATAGGATGTTATGTAACTACATATAAATAAATTGATAAATGATACGAGTATACCTAGCTATATGCAAATCTTAAACAATTTTTATGTTTAAAGGTGTAAAGAATCCTCATATAGGAAAAACTGTCATAATGTTTAGGTAAAGCACTTTAAAATATACTTTATTTTATTTTATGCCCTAAATCAATTAATCGTTGGTATAAATACTTTTTCAACAGATTTCATCATGGATTTTCTGATGGTATAGCCATGATGCATGTCTTTATGCAATTTGTATTTGGAGATTCATTCGAAAAAGTCGCAAGTCCTCAATATGTCAGTAGAACTAGAGTTGAAAAACGCTTGCATAAGTTTGTTTCACTTTTACAATTCCCTTATCAGGGTAACTATTTTTAAATATAAAAAATATATCAAACTCTCATCAAACTCAATTGTAATTGATGCTATTTTTAAATTTAAGCTATGAAACAAGGAATTGTAGCAACAGACACTAACGACTGGCATTTACCAGAGAATAAACTTTCCCGAGTAATTTACAAAGCTTGGAGCCCACGGATTTCTACGGAGTCAATTAAAGAGGTTAAAATGAGACTTGGTGTTGGATTTACTGCCGTTATTGTGGCATTAATTTCTGGAGCCTTAAGAAATATGATGATTAAACATGGTATTCAAGTTCCAAGAAAAATGCATGCGATTCTCCCATTGCCTTGGCCAAAACATCCAAAGAGATTTTGTAATCATTGGTTAGCCAAAATAAATTAAATAAAATGGTTACAACCTAATTACCAACTAAATTGACTTATACGTTATTTTTTTAGGAGCTACGGGTATCTAGAACTACCTGTTGGTGCAGCTGAGATTAAAATTCGTGTGAATAAAACAAATAGATATGTTGAGAGTTTAAAAAATTCGGCAGCTCCACTCATCAACTTTTATGTTGCTCGAGGATTCAATGTTTTGCCTACATTTCTCATAAAATCTTTAACACTTACAAATTACTTTCCTACAGTAATTCTCTCAAATTTCCCTGGACCTCCCTCAGGATCTGAAGGATCAGGAGGATTTCCTTTGATGGTAAAAAATACAATTGAATTGGTTTGATTTAAAAGCTCTATAAAAACACGTTTTTTTAGGATTGCATGTTCACTGGTGGACCTTTAAGAGGAAATATTGGTAAAAAAATTATACATTCATATAAATTATATTTTCAGTAGGAAAATAATCTCAAAATTTACTTAAATATTATAGGAATAAGCATTTGCATTTTAAGCTATGACGGCCATTTGAGAATAGTTGCTGGAATAGATTCCTCAATCTTTCCAACACAGGATATGACAAATGAATTAATCCAAGAAATTCTAGATGAATTAGAAAGAATGAAAAATGAACCACCAACGGATACAGATACAGATACAGAAAAAATTACACAAGTCTAATACTGTACGTACTATCAAATATTAATAAGTTTAGGTAGGTATAATCTAAAACTAAAAACATAAATTATTAAATAAAAATGTACTACTAATTCACTGATCTGATCACTGATCATACTGATAGTCTGAATACTTTTTAAAAGCCATTATATTTTCACACAATAATCAATAACCAATTAATGTAAAATATATATCATAGGTACCTAATAAATAATTTTGTAATTTTGTTAATAAATATAATTCTGATTACATGATTAGGATAACTAACTAATAGTATGCATAGCGAGCTTTGTTTTTTGTCACCTCATTTTGTTGTAGTTAGATAGAAATTAGAATACTTAAATAGATAGATTTAATCAGGCTTTTAGAAAATAAAATTCTTACTTTACAGTTTGTGTGTGCATAATATAGAACTTATAATATTTAAAATTTGCTTTTCTCACAAAAGGACAACAGCACCAGCACTAATATAACGCGATATAAATCGATATCGAACAACGTGAGTGGATCCAGCCATTAATTCTAAATCTTCTGGCCTGCAAATGTTAAATAAAACATAAGATAAGAATCATCAAATGCGATTTTTAAAATGAGAAAGTCAAATAAAATGTATAACTTACACTCCATCACTATTTTCTATTACAATATTGCCAATATTTTTTATAACTTTAATAAATACATATCGATCTAAACATGGACTTATCATCATTTTTTTCCTTTCTAATTTTTGTAAGGTCTGTGGAAATTTGTTTAAAGCCTCTTTGGTTAGCTGTGTTTCTAATAGTTTAATATATCTGAAATGAAATAAAAAAAGAAATCAAATTATTATGTACCTACAAAATAAAACTAAAATTTATATAATTTATATTCTAGGTATCTACTTTTCTAATATAAGTACCTACTTACTACTTACTCTTTTAAAAATTTTAATTCTTCTTGTGACATCCGAGATGTGTCTCCAGGTTTAATTTTTTGCTCTTGGTCTATAAGAAACCAACATTGGTCTTGAATTTTAGACATCCTAGTCCTTAAATAACTCGAAATTATATATTTAATTCTTGCGATCTACAAAAAAAGAGAATAATGATTAATGTTAATTATATTAATAGGTAGGTACATCATAAAAATTTAATCTTTTAATCTTAATCATACTTACCTCGTGCTTATGAATAGAGTATCGAGGGTCGTTTAATTTCATTTTTGTTAAATTGTTATCCATTACTTTAATTTCACCTAGCATGCACTCGATCTCATCAACCATCGGGTAGAGTAGTTCTGGGGAAAGTTTTTCGTTTTGCCAACCCTGTAATAAAAAGCATAAAAATATAAAATATCCTACTCTTTAGGTACATTTGTAACTTGTACTTGTTGTAAGTTAAAGTTAAAATATCTTCAATTAAGGTCTACTTCAGTTCTCAATCCGGATTTAATCCAGATTTTGACCTGCTGTTCTATTATATAAGTAACAAATATCAATTTCTTGTCAAAAAATACCAAAATATGGTTTTTCAAAGCTGTATTGTAAATTACAATTTGTAATAAAAGTATAAAGTATGAGCATACGTATGCTATAAATATTAAAATGAATCAGTTACATTTATATTTACAATAAAATTTAACAATGAAAATATTTTAGTCTAATTTTGCTCTCAAAACCCAGCAGATTTTGACTTCTGTTTTACATGCAATTACTCGTCGAAAAAGACCAAAATATGGCTTTTCAGAGCTGTAGGAATAGACAGTTAGGTAGGTAGGTTATTTTAATAGTTGTTTAAAATTGATCTACCTTAAATAATCTCTGTATCAATTCATATGGTGTTATATTAATTTCTTCATCGGAACTTGACACTGACATTGACGGGTCGTTGATGGGTTGTTGGCTTCCATTCCTCCTATTGCTAGTTCCCGGTTCTTGCCCATTGTCAACGTCCTCCATTTCCGGATAATCACAATTAACTTTATACCTACTTAAAATTAAAGTTAAGTAAGTTGTAAGTTAAAAGTTAAAAAATTATTATGAGGTCGGCGGGCAGTCGGTCCGAAGTCCGAAATAAAAAAGAAAAGAAAAAGACAGAAAGTTGCCCACCGCCTTTTCTGATCGCAGAAAATATTGAACCAATACAAAACAACGACTTTTTTTGGTTTTTGGACTTGCATTGCATTGCATTGCATTGCATTTGCACATCGGCATTTCGGCACAAATTCAAATTCAAATCAATGCAAATGCAAAGACTTTTTTTTTCCTGTCCTGTTCACTGTTCTGGACCTGCTGGACAATCCTTGTCCAGCCTGGACAAGTTGTCCAAAAATATGCTTAAAAAATTGATTAATAATTTTAGTACAAGTAAGCCAATTAAATAGGATTTAGGATTAGGAAAATAATTTAAATGTAAGAAAGATAGGACTTTTACTTTTAATTTCAATAACCAATGCCAATAACCATACAGTTACAGAACTCAGAACACCAATAATAAGATAAGATAATTATCTAATCTACTTACAAACAGTAACGGTTATTTTACATAATTACAATTACCTTACAAAAACAAAAACAAAATAAAAATGATAATTCCCAAACTAAAACTAAAGATTAGTATTCGTAATTTCGTAAGGTAAGTAGGTACACTGACACTACACTACAATACACTACACTACAATATTATATATATTAAATATTACCTATATATTGTAGTTGTAGTTGTAGTACCTACAGGCTGTAGGCTACAGCATACAGTCAGCAGTAAGAGTAAGTAGTGTAGTAAGTAATTTTTTTTTGCAATTTGCTGTAGTTTTTGAAAATTTAAACTTGAAATTATATCTAATTCTAAGTAAAAGTAAAATACAAAATATACTTATTAATAGTTTAAAATAAACACTTAAAAAGTTAATTAAAAGTAAATATCAGTATGTACTTGCCTAAGGCTAAACCTAGTAAATGTATGTAAAAAACCATCTCTCTCAATTCTCATTCTCTTCTCAAACTAAAACTAAAATCAAATTCTCAAAATGACAGAAAGTCAACTCTTCTTGTCACTGTCATTTTAATTTAAAATAATTTGCTTAAAAAATTAATTATTTTTATGTGTCTTTGTTTGACCTGATTCATGATGACCTTTAAGTATGTATGTTCTGTTCTGTACATTTTACTTTTAATTAATCTTCTAACCAAAACTTTACGTAATTTATTTTATTTTATGGGCCAATACAATCCTTTTTTTATTCTTAAAAAACCCCTGCTTTCTCATGTACTTGCTTAGTATCTTTTTTATGTCGAAAAAGACCCTGCTGCGCTGAGCCTGCTCTGAGCGCTCAAAAGCAGTCAGTCTTCAAAAAAATTCTAATAAAACTTATAAAAAAATCTCATATCTCATAATAATTTGCTGTTGCATTGTCAAAAATTAATTAATTTTAATTGTAATTAAAATGTTGTCAAATGACGATGAGCATGAGGAGCAGTTGGTGTACCTTAATTTCGAGAACATGGAGTCCCTCGTCGAACTCTTTGCACAACCCCTACCAAGAGGCACACAATACGAGTCAGATGTACGAAGCGATGATCCCAAATTGGTGAGTTAATTAAATTAGTTATTAGTTTAGTATACACTTTATATAGTATACATATACACTTTTATTTATATAGTATACACTATGTCACTATATAGTATACAATATGAATATAAATTAATTCAGTTCTGAAGAACCAGATTTTATCCTCATATTTCTATAAATGAGTGTGAAATTGGCTTTTCAGAGCTGAATTAAAATGAATCTATTAAGTACCTTTGTTATCTACTATTATTACTTTTACTAACAATAAGATAAAAAGTAAAAATGCAAGTACCTATTTGTATTGTTTTTGCAATTTTTATAAAAATAGCTGGATCCGTCTATAGTAAAGATTAAACCTGGACTTGTTTGGAACGAAACTCTGAGGATGGCACATGATAAAAAACGAAAGTTAGATGACAATGTCCTCCTTAAATTGCATAATTTGGAGTCAAAGATGCCCGTTTTACAGATTGGTAATCGGTAAGTGCAACATGTAATTCAATGCATAAGTGGGCTAGGGCGGGTCAAAGAAGAATATTTTATTATATAATCATGATCATAATGGATGACAATTTTAATAACAATTTTGATTTTTTTACAACAGACCACTTACAATACATGCCTATAAACTTATTAAAAATTAAATAATAAATAATAAAACATGGTAAGTTGAATGATGATAAAAATGGCATTTTATTTTTATATAAATTTTTATATTTTAAAGTCACAATTTTAACCATGATTTTGTTAAAGAATTTAAAATTAGACCAATTCGACACAATCGACATTATTAGACTTTGATTTGAGCCTTCGACATATTAAATTTAGGTATGTAAGAACAAGGTCAGAAAACTCTTATTACAATCCGTTTTATATTTTTTACAACATTATTTTTTATAGTACAATTTAAATGGCCTTTATATTTATTATATTATATGGCATCACAGTTTTGTATTGTGTTACGTTGTAGTTTGTAGTGTGGGTGGTCAAGTCAAAAATCAAAAAATATTGTTTAAAATGAAGTTTGCATTGTTTTTTTTTTAATTTTCCTCACAATTATAAAAAATTATTGCTTAAAATATAAATGATGGATCTAAAATCAAAAACCCGTCAGGGTATATGATTATGTGATCCAATGTAAATTATGCTGGACTACTTGTAATTTCGATATTTTTTTTACCTTGTAGATATTACACTGGAAAATGTAAAATACCTCTTGGAACTCAGCTATTTTTTCAAAAGAATCCATCAA
Source organism: Nanhermannia cf. coronata Gr-Ori-00579 (assembly GCA_034699045.1). Taxonomy (NCBI): domain Eukaryota; kingdom Metazoa; phylum Arthropoda; class Arachnida; order Sarcoptiformes; family Nanhermanniidae; genus Nanhermannia; species Nanhermannia cf. coronata Gr-Ori-00579. The sequence continues at coordinate 3,714 of JAQIXA010001145.1, read as the reverse complement.
CCTCTGCAAATGGTCTTCCAAATGGATCTGATCAACCATCAACATCTTCATCGTCAATTCGTGGTTCAAAGCAACTCCAAAGCCTTCTCGGACAAGATCCAAATGCTTTTGGAGGTATCGAGTCAATTCCAAGGGATGGACTTTTTTCTGTTGTACCACCAAGTGAATGTTACGATTTAGTAGCCAAAACCGACAAAGTTATCTCATTTAATTTTAGAAGATCAGAAAACAGACCACAATATCAATATTATTACCCAAAAATAAATACCCAACATGTTCATATTGAAGATTCAAATGATGCTGAATGTGATCCTTTGGAATTTACTGATAAAGATATTCTAATTTTGAAGCAAAAACCATCACCGAAAAAAAGTTCAAAAAGAATCGCGAATCTTAAAAGTATGATTGTAGGCACTTATGTTAAAAGGAAATCTGGACCTCGTAAAAAGAGAGTGGAAAAAGAACGACCTAAACCTATGGATAATCCAGAACCAATGCCTATTGATAATCCAGAACCAGTTCCTATGGATGATTCCGCACCACCACCAGATGATTGGTCATAAATTATAAATACTTTTATTATATCGATCGAGATTTATTTTTAATTGTTCATTCATTTATTAAAATTATTTGTTATAAGTATTTTGGCAGTGTTATAGTATGTTAAGTTCAAGAAGACTGTGTTGTGCCAGAAAGTTCCTCGTTCAATTTAAAATTTATCAATTATCGTCGTCATCAAAGCTTCTATCAAATGTCTTTCAATTTTTGTAACCACTTTTTAAGAAATCTCTAAAAACTAATAAATAACTTGTTACTCAAGAACTAGTATACAAAACGAAATACATAATTATGTCCATGACCTCAATTTTAAGTGTATTATTTAACTCATTTCAATTTTACATTGGATTTACATCATTTATTAAGGATTTATGTCAGGGATAGGTAGGCCATAATTAAAATAATATGAATGACTAAAAATTAAAAAGATTCAATTCAAATAATTAGGTAGGTAATAATTTAATAACTTAATTCGTTTTTTTATAATTTTATAAATTAGGTAGATACTTAAATATCTTTTAAGATTATAGTTCCAGAAGTTGTAGTTATTTTTAGCTCAAAAATTAAACATTTTTGCTTCGAGATCGAGATTTACTAAATGACAAAATACATTAATTTTTGAGTATTTTACTTTATTTACTTTATTTATCTAATCGGTTAGGATTTAGAATAGCGTAAGTTTAAACTAAAATTGATATGGCATTTAAAATATCATTTTTTCAAAGCAGAAAATTATTTCTTTAAACAGGTTTTGAGTTTGATAAAATACTTTTGTAATATTTTAGCTCCCCAAAACTATCGAAAAATGTAATTTTTTTAATACATTCTATGTAATTACTACAAACAAACAAGTACCTACCTGACAATTTGTTTAATACCTTGCATTGTTGTATAAGGTAGTAGAGGATAGTAGGTTTTTCAAGTCAAAAATAAGGAAATAAGCCGACACTTGTTAATTCAGTTTTTGTACCTAATTACAATTAAATTCTACATTTTATTTAATTTGGTATTAAAGTAAATATGGATGTTTACATAAATTCTATTTTTTAAATGTAGGGTACATGTTTTTTGTCGTATAGGTAATGTAATACATTTACATTGCATTGCATAGTATTAATATTTAGTAACTGCCTCCCTACTTGTATAATATTAATATCTACTGCTACATACTTCTATTCTAAAATAAAGTTCACTGATATTTTAAGGAAAAATGACAGAATAAGTATATGTATAATCGAATTATATTAAGAATATTAGTTGGACATTTCTTTAATTAAATTAAAACACCCAAATGTCAAATTGCTATACTAAACCTATTATTATTATAATAAATAAAGCTTTACCTACAATATTTTGCGAAATGAATAGAAATGCCTCTACAGTCTACAGTTACAGAATTTCCTTTACAGATATAGGTATACCTAAAAAGCATAATATTATTATAAGACCTGGTTTATTTTTTTGTTATTTTATTTAAGGGATTGAGAAATCTATTGTTTTTGGAATTTTTGAGGAAATTATACGAAATTTTGGGAAAATATTATCTTTTGGGTATAAAAAGACTTGAAGAATGTCAATCAAGTTCATTTAAAAGATATTAGTTAGCTAATTAATAAATAATACCTACCATCCATTAAACAAAGAGAGAAAAGTATTCAAAATGGCATTCACTAAACCTGTGAGAAGCATACAATTCCAAAAATTTTCTAAATCTAATTGAAATAATATTTTACAGATTTTACTCTTACTTTGTATTGGGTTGATATCAATCGCAATTTTAGTAACCGAATCAGAGGCTCGAAGACATTTTGGTGGTGGACATAGAGGATTTTATGGAGGAGGTCATCGAGGTTTGTAATTTAAAGGGCGACTTGGTTTCAAGTTTATATTTAAAAAAAATATAGTCTAAAAAATAAGAAAATTTTTATATAAATTTTCCTTTAGGTTTCGGTCACCGAGGTCATTATGGCGGGTTTGGTCATCGAGGTCATTACGGCGGGTTTGGTCACCGTGGATTTGGCAATTATGGGGGTTGGGGATTTGGTGGACATCGAGGTTTTGGAGGAGGCTATGGAGGTTAGAAATTTTATCAGTAATCAGGACCAGGACTATCAGTAGCGTGAGGTTAGAAAATAGTCAATTCCTCCGAAAATTTTTAACTCAAAATTTTTTGTGAACATTACATAAGTAGGAGTAGGATAGTATAGTATAACCTCAACTGTAGTTACAAGTTATTTACAATTTACTTACGGTATATATCTACGTAGGATACTTATTTTAGATATACGAAAGTTAAAACTCAAGGGGAAAATTTTTGAGTTTCAAAAACTAAAATCGATCACAGACACAAAATATCCAATGATTTAGGTATACTTACTCATATCCTAGATATAAGGGACCTTACTAAGGAATCAGATAGTTAAAAATTCAAAATTACTGATACATAAGTGAGAATTACTTAATTGACTACTAATATTAGAGGTTTATTAATGAATTTCAAATGAAATACAAGCTACTAAATAGGATACTCCTTAGATAGGGTACTTGATTTGAAATAGTCAAATCAAGTAGGGTAGGGTACTCCTGGTCTAGTATGTAAATGTAAGTAGGGTATATATATATATGTAAGTGCTAGTTTGAAACTTGATACCTATTGGTTCCAATGAACAAAAATTCGTACAAAAATTATTTGAAATTCGAACTATTTAATTTGAAATTTGAAAAGAATCATTTTACTAATCATTTTCATTAAAATCCAGGTTTCGGAGGTGGATTTCACGGTGGTTTTCACGGATAAAATTCTCTAAAATAAATAAAATTCTTTGCATTAAATTGTCAATTCTATTTGTATTTTAAAATGAAATAAAGAAAAACATAATAACGTATTTTACTAGATGTATATGCTACATGTACCCTATGTATACCCTATTAAATATTTCTTTTATTTTTAAGTACCTAGCCTATTGAGTACTAAAAAAACTTACTCCTTTCTATACATATTATATTACCTACATACTGATCCTGATTATAGACCACCGATAAACACTTATTTTTATGGTAATAAAAAGTTAGTTCATTTCAAACTCAAATTTTAAATGAGCTTTTGAGACAATTTGTCAAAAAGCAAGCATTTTTTTGTGATTTTGTATTCAGTTG
>JAQIXA010001144.1:0-28413 GCA_034699045.1 Nanhermannia cf. coronata Gr-Ori-00579 | reverse complement strand
TTTGTTGTTTTGGTTTATTATTTAACTTCTGCTTTTTTGGTTTAACTCTTCTTCGTTTAGAATTCGAAACATGAGGTTCTGGTGAGGACAATACCAGTTGATTTTTTTTCTCAGCATCCTTTGATGACAGCTTAGTTTTATATTCATCTGAACTTGACGAGGAAGTTGAAAAACTCCTTTTATTTTTCATCTTCTGAGAATCTTCACATTTTCTTTCTCCAGTCAATAAACTTGGACTTAATAATAATTTCTTAGTTTGATGTGGTTCTTTGCTATCAACACTCCCTTCTGAAAATGATGTTGTTGACCCCGGTGAAATAGGAGAAATCTTCTTGAGGAAGTCGACTTGTGATTTTGAATTATCAATAATATCTTGGATCTTGCCTAAATCAAAAATACTACCTTTATCTTGATCCGAAAATGATGTAGATGTTGTTGATGTTGAGCTGGAAGGAGGTGAAAAAACTAAATTTGTATTATCAATATTAGAAGTTGTTGAGGCGGGTAGAATTAAAGCTTCTCGTTTTGAGATTGTGAAAATTTCACCATCTTCTTCTCCATTGTCAAGAAGTGACACAGATATAGGACTGGATTGTCTAGTTTCTAGTGGAAGCACACGCCACTCTTCTTCTTCTTCGACTTTATTATTATCAGTTAAATGAGCTTTAGCAGGCTGTGGTGATGGTTTTTCAAGCTTTTCTTCTGGTTCCGTTTCCGATTCCGAAGAAGATTCAATAAAAATGAATCTAACGAGAGCAGGTGGCCGGATTCCTTTTGGTAAGTTTTTCAAATCTTCATTGCTTATGACAAGTTCCTTTAGCTGCTTTTTTAAACCAACTGAAATTAAAACCGAACAATAGTTTTAGTTTATTAGCTAACTAAATTAGAATCATACTACGTAATTAAAATTAAATTAGATATAACACAGATTACACACATTATACGTATATTGTATAATAAATAATATACCCTACTGTCTCATTCTCAGTGCAGGCAGTGATAATTATAATCTTTAAAAATACCTTACCTTACATTACATACCTTATATTATAGGGTACTATACAGACTAGGTACATATTAAAATTTAGGTATAAAATTGTTTTTTTACCTTCCTGTGCGTGGTATATTTACTATTTATACAATTCAGCTATGTAATACACATTTTGGCCACATACCAATGACATAATTTACAGAATTGTATTTTTTTTAATACAGAATTGTACCCTCCTACTTATTCTTAGAATTAGAATTGTATTTACACAGAATATTATGCTTACGATTCTCAGGCTTAGGTCGTCGTCTTCTTTTGGATTCTACGTCAACTTCTGATTTCAATTCCGGGTTAGACATGACCTTTACTATTACAGGTAGTATGAATATTATTAAGGATGATGCTTTGTTGTTAAAAGTTAAAATAAGTTAATTAAAATTTAAAATAGTTAAAATAGTTAAAATTCCAGGCAAGCAAAAGCAAAGGCAATTCAATGCATAGTGAGTGTGAGAGTGAGTGCGAAAAAGTGTGTTGCAATATTATTGGCATACAGGTGACGTGACAGCATACGATAGATACAGAAACAGAAAGAAAGCGAAGAAAAAGGCCCAAGCTGCACTGGGGCATTTTGCACAAAGTTCTGAAAATCAGATTTTGGCCACAACTACAGTATACTAAACAAAGACATAGTTGCTCGACTAATAAATCTAGTTTTTCAGAGCTTCAACAAATACTCTTATAGAGTGGTATACTTACCTCAAATTTCAATTTTGAAAACCTACATTTTCAAAGTAATCAAATTGACGAAAAAACTAGGATTTCAAATTGAAAATTGAGATAAGAATACCACTATTAATCTTAAGACTAAAAATATTTAGGGACATCTTAAACACTTTATTTTCAAAGGACCACAATTTTCTAAATAGGTACCTTACTTAAGGTCTCTTATTTATTTCCATTGACAGTAAAAACTTATAAATCAACCAATTTAGAATTAAATATTGGGTATTCGATTATATAGGTAAATTACAATTTTCAAAAAAAAAAAATATATATATTTGCGGATGTCCATTACAGTAGGGAAATTTTACCCAAATTAAAAAAAAGTCCTTGGTCCAAATCTTTTCCTTTTATACTGACACGAGTAGTGAGAATTAAGACTAATAAGAAAATATTCAATTTTTAAGAATTCACCTTTTTAGTAGGTACAATAAAAAATGGAAGGACTTGCAAATGTTCTCCTTAAAATTCTCTTTCTCGATAAGCACAATAAAATGTATGAAATTGCTTTCACTTTTTTCCCTATTTTTTTAAAGAAAATTTCCTATAAAGTGCAAGTACCTACTCTATACGAGTTCAGTTCCATAGTATTATATTCCATTCCATGTATATGTATGTAGTAATAATATCGGGGAAATTCGTATAATATCGACGTGTAATGCAAGTGTAAGTAAGTACTATGAGGTACTTACCTTTTAGAGTATCTTTAAGGACAAAAAAGAAAGAAAAAAGTGACTTTTTACTTTTTTTTTAGAAATAGTCTCATTCACCTGGAACGGAATGAAATAAATGTAATCGAAATACCTAAACTAAACGATCTTTTTGAAAAATATCACCCTCCCTTCTCTAACCAATTTCAACTCTTTTCCAATCCTTTAGAAGAGAATTGAACAGATTTACAAAATTGAAGTAGGTAGAGTCGAATACTATAACATTTACATGCATATTATTTTATTTTGTCAAAAAATATGACAAAAATTAGGTTCAATTCAAGGTAGAAGTAGAAATATCAAAATTCAAAATTCCTAAAAAATACTTTTACTACCTACTTAAACTTAATGTTTATTTTTAATTTCAGAAAGTTCTAGGTATACCAACATAAGTTTAACGCTCGAATTTCACACAAATTTAAATTTTTTAAATATAAATTCTGAGCCTATTTATAATTTGAATCTAATTTGAATATTTGAAATAGCCTTTAATTTGAATGAATTTATTTTATAGAGTCATTGTACAACATTTTGTGTAATTAATAATAGTATTTCTAGTGAATTCCTTGTGATTTTCGGTAAAGTTAGTTTATGAGATGAAGCATTCCTTAAATACAGAATACAGTAACTTTTCGTATAGGTATCGTAGTATAGTATAGTTGAGACTTATTTGAACAATTTTTTGTGGGTAAATATGGTCGTTTGAGTGAATAGAAATTTGAATGGGGAATCTGAATGGAAATTACCATGAGCCAAACCAACTGCTTTTTGAATAACCTCTCAATTAGTTAGTGAATCAAAAGCCAGTCGAGCATAACCTGAATTACTCTGACGGGTTTCTTTGATTAAGCCCAAATGGCCTTGTTAATTGATAACCTTTGCCTTAGATGTGATATTACTGAAATTTTGAAAATACCCTATTTAAGCAGATTTATGCAATATTCTGTCTAATGTAAGTAAAGTATAGAGCTTCAACAGGCGGGTTTCTTCAAGCTTAAATTAAAGTCAAATTGCATTGTGTGTGAGAATAGAAAATTCTCAAAATTTACAAAATTTAAATTTAGACTTTATAAAAGTATCCTACTATAGGGTACTAATAAAATACTACCAGATTGATACTTTCTTACATGTAATATTATCAAAATAAAAAGTTCAGCCAGCAAATTCGGCTAAGCTTTAGTATCTACCTATATGCTGAAGGCTAATCATAAATGTATAAATCGGTTGAGGTTTTTTGAATAAATTTTAATTGAAAGCCCGATTTTGTAGACCTTTGATATAGAATTGATATACTTTTTTGGTTAACAAAGCAATTTTACATGCATGTTTTATTAAAAGTTTTAAAAAAATTTTGTAACTGTGAATAATAGAATAAAATGATTCAAAAAAGGGAAAGAATTGGGAGAGGATATTTGAATTCAAAATCAAATTTTGATTTTGTGGAATTTGAAATGCAAAATCATATTTATACATGGTATTTTTCAGAGGCGTTTTTAGGCATATGTACATATTTTGTACGAATTAGAATTTCAACAAAAAAATTGATAAATTTATGTATAAGTAGTAAGAAATAAGAAGTACTTAAGGGTAGTAAGATTGAAGTAGTCTACTACCCTTAAGGTTATTCTAATTCTAATGGAATAAACTTTGCTTAAATGGAACTTGAGAAGGTATTTATCAATGGCCATGTATCATATCATACTCTGTAATAATATATACCTTGGTATACCTTTCTATATATATTTGGGTATTGTAACTTTTTACTTTTTTGGTCAATGAAATTCCACAATTTTACTAGATATGGTACGTACCTAGGTATATTGGTACTTGTCCATGTATTAAGGGTAGGAATTTGAGTTTCTTTCAACTTTTTTTATATTTCAAAACCTAGAATTGTTACGAATTGTGTGTTGGTAATCGTAGGGGAAAAGTTTCTTTCCCCCAAAAAATTTTCTATCTATATATTTTTTATTGCTCCTTGCACTAGTGATTTTTGATCTTGGAATAAATTCCTCAAAAGTCTTCAATATATATTTAGTGATTGTCGATTGCCCCCTAAACTTTTATTACATAAAAATTCTTTATATTAATCTCAGGTACCATACTTTATATAATACTATGCTTAATCCTGTTAAGGTTGAATTAAAAAAAAGATTTACCATTTTTCAATCTGATTTTACTAGAGAAAAAAAAAAGAATAATTTTGAGGTTTGATCTAATAAAATATGATCATATTATTTCAAATATTGAACTCTACAGCAGTCCGTTCCAAGTAGGTACTTCCAACTACATAGTATACGTTATATAGTAAAAAGATAAATTGTCAAAAAAACCAATTCAACTAAATTTTGATAAAAATTGGCTAACAAATGGGATTTTATTATCAGTATTGCCTTTAATATCAGTAAAATATTTGCTAAAAAACTTCAAAAAAGTCATACTTTTGATCTTTTGTGTAAAAATGTTTTAAGGATTGACAATTTTGGCATAATTTAACAATTGTAAATTGCAAGTGCAAGTTCAAAAACTGCAAAAAATTCATTCAGAAAATGTTAGATAAATAAGTGAAAGTAAAGAAAATGGATTTTGACAATTTTCCATTGATACTTACTCGTATATAATAGTATATGTAGTATAATGATCATTTCGAAATTTGAAATACTAGTACATATTCAAGCCCAACTCATTCATGATTTATTTGGAGATTGATCAAAAAAATACTCTTGAAAAATGAAATGCTCTGGCTGGAACTTTGAAAGCGTTCAACTGCAAATCTATCAGTAGGAGTAGGTATCTTTTCTGAACTAACCCTTGAAATAAAATGAAATAAAACTCAAAATCCCAGTCCAAATAATCTAAATCCTTCAGAAAAGTGGATGATTATAATTTATCTTTTCGAGCCACCATCACCATCATCATACCATAATACTACCATCACATACTGATACTTGATTCATATTCATACTTGTAAGTATGTGCATACATTAACCATTAAATATGAATAAATATATATTTCGAATCTCGAGTATCCAAGTATCGAAATCGAACACTTTGCCCATTTATTTTATGAACTCTGAAACTGAAATGTTATTAATTTACCCCACCGAAAAATTTTCAATTTCAAGTATACTTACAACTACTACAGTTTATATACTTGTATGCATGTGTAGTTTAAGGGCTCTTAAATTATACTTTTAATCCTTTTGAACTCAAAAACTGACGATATGAGATACTTTACATCAATTTCTGTTCTGTTAGGAAAACTCAGAAACTTTGAACATTTTTTACAAAAAAGTGCATTTATCAAATAATTTGTCTTTTTAACTTATCATTAATTACTTCAAATCATGTAGTAGGTAGTCATTTTAAACAATACCTTTAATAATAAGATTTTTTAACCCTTTGAAAGCTTTAAAATATCATCAAATATTGTCATAATATGAGTAGGTATCTCCCATTTTTTGATACAAAATATCTGGTAGATAATCAAGCCATAGATAAAAACGGAAATTATAGAAAATTTGTGACTCATTTGAAGCTTATACATATTAGGGTCGGTTGTAGTAGTAAAATATAATTCTCAAAAAATAATTACTTTTCCACTTCATTTCCTCTTACTATAATACTATTAATGTACTATCTTTAGTATCATACCCAAGAGGTATTTATTATCGAGATTGAAAGACCTTGTTAAAATGTAGGTACTTTTAATACATTTTGATTATGATATGATGATAGGTTGAAAAGAAATGAGATTTTGGCCAAGATCAAAATAATCCAATTTTGAGTCTACATTGAAAGTAGAAAATATCAAAATTCCTACTTCCGATCTAATCCCTTTTTACAGATACTAATAAACATGTTTAAAAAGTACCCACTATACATATATGTATAAGTAAATCAAATTAGAGTCAAGACTTGGCTTCTTTTTATAATTTTGAAAGTACCTAACCAGTATCTGTATCTATACTTATTAGTCTTATCATTAGAAAGCTAAACTCTAGTTCAAAATAAAATAAAATTTTTAAAAAGCTTTTAGTAAAATTTCAAACCAAGTTTTGTCTAACTTGATTAATAATGTCATTATATGTGTACCAATAGGCACTGTTTAAAGGTTTTGATCTTAAAATACGGAATACAATTTTTATTTAAATCAATTGTAGGGTACATTAAAGAGATCTTAATACTTATAATAAAAGATATTTTATGCTTAGAAAAAAATATACCTTATAGATAGAAGTTTTACTATACACAGTATTTATGCAAATACTTATTATGCACATTTATTAAAGTCACAAACTACCTATGAAGTCACAGTCATAAATTTAGGTAACAATGCTAACTAATTGTTAATTGTAGGTTTAATTTAGGTCCTTAAATTTAGATTTAAGTAGTTAAACTAAAACTAAAAGCCCAAAGTACAAAATCGAAAAGTCATATAGGTACACGTACACACACCTACATAATAATAATAAAATAGTAAATCATAGTATCAGTATAATATAGGGTACCCTACTATTTTTTTTAATATCAGTTTATCGGTTGCCGTTGCCGTCTATTGCACAGATAAGCCTGGGGTAAATCGATATTCTCTGGCCTAATGTTATTCAAATGGGGCTTTTACCTCAGGTGAAATCCTTAATTGCAGGTCTGTTAATTAATGAATGCCAACATTTTATGCAAAAACTAGTAGAATACTATATGTTGTATGCATATTAAGCAAAATTTTCCAAAATTTAGTCAAAATTTGTTATTTTACAAGTGGCTTTGAGTTAAACGGATAGCTGTTTGGATATTTCTAGTAAACGACAGTATCGCCAAAAGTTGAGTAAGTCAGATACTTCGGCAGCTCCTCGCAAGAGAAAACATAATAGCCCGTAAGGGCACAAACTCAATTCAAAGATAATTTTTTTTTTCATTTACAGCTCACAGTCGACCCTCTCTATAACGTACGTACTACTTTTATTTATACAGTGGTATTCTTTGCTCAATTTTTATTTTGAAATCCTGGATTTCGTCATAGATCATCATGTTACGAAATCTTGGATTTCAAAATAACAGTTAGGGAAAGAATATTACTACATATTAGCTATCAGTAGGCAGGGTACTTTTAAACTTAGACTCGGATATATTTTTTCCTGTAAACCTGAATTTCTCTATAGCGTAACTTATAAATTTTTTTATTTCTTCATTTACAGCGGACTTGATCAACAACTTTTCTCAATTTTTCATACTTTTATTATAACTTACTCTTAACTTAATTGTGTCATATGATGCGTTATAAAGAGCTTAATGGATTTAAAATAATTTAGCACACATTGTACTGTAGTATAGACTAATTGTTATAAAATTTCATTATCAGACAGAGATAGACATTATAGCTAAGCTAGTATGCATACTGTAGATTCATACTAAAATCAAGTTCATTATAAGTTTCGATTGGTCCTCAATAGAGATATTCTTCTGTACGAGTATAAACTATGAGTATAAGCAAGCCCTAATTTTAAAGACAAGTATAAAAAGGGGTAGTTTAACGTTATTTGGCGAGGAATTTCTCGAACTATCCCTTCTTGTCTATAGAGTTGCAAAACTAAAAACAAATATAAGTACCCTACCTTAATACTGATTCTGTATAGCTTACGAGAATTGAATTCCAATATACGTACCTACTACATATAAGAAGTTATCCAGTTTTTAATGTATGACTCTATCAACAGATATGATTTTCTACCTTTAATCTACCTAATTACTAATTACTACATAGTTTTTTTAAAAGCAAATTATTTCACTAGTTTTGTCGAGTTTTTTTTACGATACATTTAATGATAAATTGTGCCTGTAAAATGAGTGTATCAACATTTTCTAGATAAATTTTATCTTAAATATGTAAATAGGCAACTACAGATATCTTTGTACAAAGTTCTATTGGAAAAAAATAATTTGAATGAACTTTACCTCTGCCAGTAGGATCAAATATGAGTTTTAAGCCCAAAAAACCTCAGTCCCTTTAGCACATTACCTTACATGTCTTAACTCAATAAAAAAACCAAAGGCTAACGTTCGAGTCATTCAGCCAGGGGACAATACCAAAATATTTTTGCAAATTTTTTTGATTTTATAATTTTATTCATCTTATAGAGTTTATTATTAGCAAATTTTTGATATTTTGATACTTTTTTTCTTGACTTCAGCATTTTTTGAGCCAGGTTCTTGAGCTGAAGCATTTAATAAATTGAGCAAAATATCTGTAGATCATGAACCATGGACGATATGGTGAAAGTGCATTGCATAATATACTATAAAATATGATTAAGATATAATTAACTTAACCAAATAAATGGATTTTAATGTAAGGAAATTGCCTTGTATACTTATTAATGCTTGAATTGTAAATATTATAATAAGCTTTATTTAAATAGTTTAAAATTAAATTAAAACTTATTTAATTAACGTGTAAATTATCTTATAGATGATAGAAAAATAGCTGATGCTTAAATATTTCAAATCTTGTTCATTTTCTAGTTTTTTATTGAGAATTTCAAAATACAAATAGTTATTCTGTTAAGTTGATAAGAGACATTTGAGCGTTTTTGAAAACTTTTTTTTATAAAATTAATGTATCTGTACGTCTGTAGTCTGTACCTAGTATATGTTGAGTTATTTTTTGGAGGGTTGAAATGTCAATATATTTTGAAGTTTCAAATAAAATAAAAATGAGCAGAATTGAATTTCCTCTATATCTTGTAATAGTACGAACCTACTACAAAGTAGGTAGCAGATAAGGATATACCAATATAAGTGTAAAATGGTCTTAAATTGCCATCATTACAAGTACAAGTATAGGTATAGGTTGTGAGGGGATCTTTTTTTTTTTGATAAAAAAAGTTAGAGAGGTTGACATTAATAGATACGGGTATGAGTGATGGGCTATGGGCTGGACACTGTCCTCGACATTTTTCTCATTTTTAGCTCGAAAAATTGAAAAATATCAAAAAATGTGATGAAATTTAAGTTAATACTCGTATTAACCTTTAAAATACATACTAGCAATATACTGCCTTTGTACCTATATTAGTAATTATTGTTCTTTTTAGTTAAAAAATTGTGATTTTTATAAGTATAGTATAAAATTCCAAAAAAGCTTAGATATTTAGTATCTTGAAGAAATCTCTTTACAGTCACTGACTTATACCTACTTAGATTTTAATAATAAATTCCTGTGATACAGAAAATAATTGTTATTTTTTTGTGATAATTTTTTAAAAATCAAGCAAGGCATACATTATATATTGGTTAAATTTGTCAAATTTAAAAAAAGTTGAGCTTTTTGTGATGGTCAGTCCGTTTTTCTCTATTTATGTGATGATTTTGATGTTGTCATCAATTTAATTTCAAGTCTTTTCAAAAATCGAAAAAAAATTGGCAGCATGCATTCAACTCTACTATTATGTAGGGTAGGGTACTATAATAGATATGTATTATGAGATGAGAAAAGAATTGAAAACCTTAATTTACTTTTTTTTTATCAAATTCTCTAACATTTCAAACCCACTAGGTATTGTGATTGTGATAGGCTGATAGGTATTTTATTTTATTTTCTTGGTCTATTGCCTTTTTATAAAAAAAAACTTTTCATCCCATTTATTGATGATATATTTGAGTAAATGTCTGCTCCTGACTTTTTGATAAGACTCAATAGATGATAATAGCACTAAAAGTTTTTTAGAGAATTTTATAGACAACCTACTACTATTGTAGATACCCTACTGTATTAGTAGGTACTATAAATAAATAAAATTTGATTATTGGATTTTTTCACAATTAAATCCTATCGGACATGGTCAAATTCTTGAGAAAAGTGTTAAATTACACATAAATTACACATACCCGTAAATCCATCAAATAAAATGAGATAATATATCAGTAGTATCAGTAGAGTATTTATAAATGCGACATATCTCAATGTTTTTTTGAAATATTTGATATACGAGTACATACCTACCTACATACCCAGGTAATTATTCTTGGCCGAAATTGACTTTTCCAAACTTGAATTTGAATTAATATAAGCTTTAAAAAATCTATAAAAATCTATAAAAAATTTGATACAAGTCATTTTGTTTAAAAATAATAACTAGGAAAACTAATGAGATACTTACATAATAAAAATTAGCTCTGATAAAATCACTACTAAAACTAAAACTATAAAAATCAAAATTTTGCAAAAAATATTTGCAAAAATATTTTGGTATTGTCCCCTGGCTGAATGACTCGAACGTTAGCTTTTGGTTTTTGTTTGAGTTAAGACATGTAAGGTAATGTGCTAAAGGGACTGAGGTTTTTAGGGCGCAAAACTCTTATTTGATCTTACCTTGCTGGCAGAGCAGAGGTAATAAGTTCAATTCAAATTAATTCTTTCCTGCAATATTATAGAACTTTGTATAAATATAGTTGCTTACTTATTTATCGTACATAAGGCACTTACCTACTTGAATCTTAAGTAATTTGTATATATGTAATTAGTAATTACCTATACATAAGAAGGTATCCTACTATAAGGTTTTGTATTACGATTATTTATGAATACAAATTCGTTTTTAAAATTTTTTTTACATTTTTTACAATTTTCCTACTTTTAAATTGATTTATTTAGAAATTTACTTCTGATTCTATATTCTATACATACTTAATGGAAAGAATAGAGAAAGATTTTTAAAGTTTGTAATCAAAAAAAGCCTAATTCTAGATACGATAATATCAGTAGCAGTAGCAGTAGAGCTTTTATGGTTAGTGATAGCAATTGACATTAAATATCCCCCCAAAAAAACCGAGAACTGTGACTGGTAAATGGCTTTTTTTTCCAGAATAAAACCTTAAAGTACTGCTTTGGCTAAATTGTTAATTTCTTTCAAAATGTCCATTATGTCAACTTGTTTAATATCAGTAAGAGTCAACAATACCTTACTATCAGTACTACTAATATATTCAACAGTATCTACAGATACTTTACATAATATTGTACTATGCTGTACTGTACTGTATATGGTTTTATCATCAAGTTGTTCAAGTCCCAGTCTCAGTTCATTTCCCTTATGCTAATACACTTGTCACTGGCTCTCATCAAAAAACCGAGAAAAGGGAAATCCTCGTCTCGGTTGGCTCACGAGCACAGAAAGAACACAAGACTTGGATTTTGAAGACATGAATATCTTATACCTACTTTATTACCTACCTAACATTATAAATATATATATCTGTAGTAAAATAAAGTAAATATAAATAAGTGTACACAATAATACATGCTATGTATGTACTACTACTGTACATACATATATATGTATATAGTTATTTCCCCCTGGGGGACTCGAATCTCATAAAAAAGATTTGCTTCAGTTCCTTCAGAAGTACACATTAATCCGAAGCTTTTTATGAATTTATGAGCATTTAAAAAGTGAAATAAAATGTTAAAAAAAAACCAGCCTTTTCATTAAATAATACAGACCAAAGTACTCTATCTATCTAGTATAATATATCTTTTATTCAAAGTCTTAAATGCATACAATCTACGAGTATTTATGCTTATCCTTAGTCCTTAGATAAAAATGCCATCAACATTTATTGTAGAAAACAAGATTTAATGACATATTTTACTTATTTAAAAGCATAAAAAATAGATTCAAAAATGAAATACATATATTTCTTATGTATACCTACCTACTTATCGTTTAAAAAATAAGTTACCTACAAATAAAGCATAAAACTAATACCAAGAGTGGAATCTCTCCTATACTATATAGATTAGGCACTTTAAGGTTAAAATATCCTTTAATTTGATTTAATTTAATTTAATTACTTTTGATTAATACTCGTAATATTGTGCTGTACTAACTAGCTGATTGAATAGTGGATTATTTGACGACACAACAAAACAAGTAAGTTCTTTAAACTCTATAGAGCGATTCCATTATGCAATTTGGGAGATTTCAAAATTTTAAAATTGACTGGATTTTAAATTACTCAAGAAATCAGACTTTTTGAGACTTATGTTATAGTTATATGAGCATATGTACTAGTATAAATTAATTTACTAACATAATGTAATTGAATCAAGCTCAAAAAAAGGGCATTTTTCAAGGGTAAGTTTGAAAAAAATGGACTAATGGATCAGAGTCAGTGTCAGGGTAGTCAGTCCGAATTTCCAGTATTTCCGGACAAGATGCACCACTTGATGGATGGTTGAAAGTACAAATTTAATTTACTCTGACTCTGGCCCAACTTTTTATATATTTTTGGTTTTTTTTTTCCAACTGCAACTCGACTTTTGTATCAAATTTCGACTTATTTTGTTGTATCCAAGAGTAAACTTTTCTATTCTTATCAGGGATAGAAGAGAAGCCTACTACATTCTATAGTATGTAGTAGGCATTTGTAGGATTTTGGAGTCAAGTCAACCAGTTTCCAACTTCCGATGCCCAAATCCTCACATTTTGTATGTGAAAAATAAAAATAAAAATCAGAGAAAGAAAGCCTCAAGGATCAAGAATCAAGAATTAGGAAGTAAAGTTAACTGAGCTCGGAAAAACCGATTTGGAAATAAAGAAAGAAAGAAAAAAGTATTTTTGTTGTAGACTATAGATACACTACTACATACGAGTACTAGTACTTTTTCAAGTCTTAAATAAAGTTAAAGTTGATGCTGAAATTGAATAAGTTTTGGATTTGAAATTTGAAATGGAAAATAAATTATACCTACATGAATATGTACACACAACATTTAAATTGATATAGAATTGATAAAATATCAACAGCCTTAATGCCAAAGGCCAAAAGAAAAATATAAAATCTATAGGATATAAAGATTCAAATTGCTAATTAGATGACTTATTGTAGTGCTGGTCCTTTAAGAATTTTGAGGGTTGTACCCTAAATATAAATACATACCTCAGTATATTATCAATTATCAGTGATATAACAAAAAAGCTTGACTTTTTTATTTTGTCTAAATTTAAATTCATATTTTTGACCAAATATTTAACATGAAATGTCAATGAAATTTTGCCACCCAAAGGCTTAAATCTCGAGATGTTTTGTTGATAAACGAAAAACTAACTTAAGATTAGTTTCTTACATCTATCTCTACAAGGGAACAAGCCTTCCTGTTACCTAACACTAGATCTGGAATCTGGACTTTGATATGCTTCATTTTGCAAAAATTTTCAAAATCCAAATCCAAAGGACCGAATATCTTTATTGTAATTGTAAATTAAACAAGTTCTCAATCTCAAAATACCACGGTTTTTGGCAAATCAAAAGCATAAAAACCATTTTTCTTGGGCTGCAAAATTTTACAAAATTTGAAATTTTCAAAGTCGAATTGAACAAACTGGTACTAATCCTAATCTTAAGTCAAATCTTAAGTTTCGCAATGTTAATTCTTAAAATCGACCAAAAACATATAAGATTGACAAAAATTGCTTTTGGTTTTTATTCTTATAGATAGTGCCTATTACCAATGTTAAAAAGGTATTTATTTTTTTTACAAATGTCGCAGTCTATCAAGTAAAGATTCAGATCCAGGGTCACAGAAAGGTCTGTTCCCTCGTCAGTTGTTGACTTTATGAAGTGAAATAGTTTGAGTAGAAAAGTTTAAATGTAAAGATAGTAAATTGCACAGTAGTTTAACTCTCCAAGTGTATTTTCAAAGTCCAATTTCAAACCACACATTCAAAAAACCCAACAAAATAATACACTCCTTATAATACCTACGAGTACTATCTCTACTGTACTGTAGGGTACTACTGGGACTTTACTTTTTTTTTATTTTTTTATTTTGGATAGTGTGAAAAACTTTTTCTTTCACAATTCACTGGAATTCGAATCCTTTTTTTCTGAAAAAAAAAAGTTGTTGCCCATAATATTATACTTGTATTGTATTGTACTACTACCTACTATAATATAGGGACTATTCTACTTCTACAGTAGGACTATTCCAATTTCAAACTTTTTTTTTTTTAGAAAAAAGTCAATTGTGGAGTAGCTTTTCAAATACTTTCCATTTCCTTTTCGATTCTCGTATTACTTTAGACTTTAGAATAGGGAATATAGAAGTTTATAGAATTAAGTTTAAAATTGACTTTGTCCTATCCTTATATATTAGAGCATTTAAGTATGTATAGAGGCCTATAACCATAAAAGTAGTAGGGTGTACTTTTTTAACTTTTTAAATGATCTTTGTCAATAGAAAAAGGATTACTTATAAATCTCTTATAAATAAGTAATATGATTACAAAAAAACTATAAAGTCCGTGTCCACCATTTAAAATCTATAAGGGTCAGTCAGATTTTAAAGGTCACGCTAGTACATCTGAATTAACACAAGTAATTAGTTAATTACTTTCGTTAATTAATTTTGCTCAATTACGTTACAAATTACAAACCATGTTACAAATCACGTTACTGAAATGAAATCCTAATTGAAAAGTCGTTGTGTATGTATGGGGGCCCGGGGTTTTTTGCGATTAGGTAATTTTAGATTAAAAAAATCGACATGCATCAATTTAGGAGTTAATTTGATAGTTATACACAAGGATAATGTATACAGTGCTGGTAGGCAAACTGTAAAGACATGTCCTTAAAACTGTAAATCCTACTTGAAAAAAGATCCTAATATTCCATTACTCTCTTGAATTTAAAAAAAAGTAATAATTAAATCAGGGCTCTTACAATAGTAATTTTGATAATTAGGTAACTGAATTCTAAAGTTTTTTAAAAAATTGTGGCATTTAAAAATTGTTAACACAAAATAACTTTTGATTTAGATTTTGATATTTTGGCTAGGTAGTTCAAAAGTTCATAAAAGAACCAAATAAGAGAATTTAAAATTTTTCAGATAAAGGTATCTTACCTAATGATTTTATTTTCAAAGGTCTTGTATTCAGTTATCAGTTGCTTCAGTATGTATTTTAAATGCATTATAAGTAGGATTTACTTTCTGTTCTGGTACTTATTAGATAGGTAAGTTTTAAAGGGTTCTGTATTTTGAAACTTACTCACTTTTCTATTCTACTGTATTTCTATTCAGAATTGAGGCCCGTATTTTTGGCTGAATTCAGGAACGATAAGCTCCTTATCTTCTATCTCATTCTACTCATTCTGCAAAAGGATCTACACTACTACAATATACACTCTTCTTAAATTATTTCTTGCCAAATCTTAAACTTAAAATATACTGGTAGCCACCATCATATTATAGTATACTATGTACTATTACTATTGATTAGATTATCTTTAGTATTTGTATTATGTATGCCTAGTTATAAAATTAGAAATTAATTACAAACTTGTACTACTAACTACAGTACTCTGTAGCAGCCGTAGAAAGAATGCAAGAATTTTCTCTAACTTCTTATCTTTCTATAATAAGGATTGGAGAAAGTCTGGAAATATTTTCTAAATTCGAGTTTAACTCAAATATTCAAAATGGCATATGATCTCACAAATTTGGGATTATTTTTTTCTCGTATACCTAACTATGTATACATATTATTACCCTACTAGTACATACACATTTCGACTTGAATGATCTTACACAGTTCAAATGACATAAGACATTAGCAAAGTCGACTTGACTTGACTTTTCCTTCTCGAAAATCCCCATACTTACTTACTTACTTATGTATATTATACATTTACATTACGTTTAAGTATGTACTGCATGTTTTGTACATGACTATTTATTTTATCATCATTGATATGGATTGTACTAGTACAAATATTAGGTAGTAGTACAGTACAACTACAAGTACAAGAAAACCCTGTCATACAATCAACTTTCATAATTTCAAAAGCAAAATTATTTCGACAATTAATCAAAAAAACTTTCACAAAATTATAGCGACAATGATTTCAAGAGCCAAATTTTATCAAAATTGGAATTCAAGGATAGAAATGTCAGGTATAATTTTACATTTTTTAACTAAATATTTTGCTTTTTGATTCATAGGCTCTGGTTTAGTGTCCAAAAAGCCTTTAAAATATGAGTAGTGTGGTATTCGAGCTGGATATAATGTATCCAGCTATCTTTGGGTAAGTAAGAGATAAGGCCAGGGCCCCACCACCTCATAAACGTAAACCTTGACGACTTCTTTCCTCCAGCAATCTCGGCAGAAGAAGCAGATGATAAATATAATATTACATTTACTTTACTACATACCATGATTTTATTTTTTATACCAAAAAAGGATAAGATCTAATAGTAATACTGGTACTGGTACTAGTTCTGTATCAAATTGTGAGTATATCCATACTGTAAAAGTATACAAGTATATATGGTGTTTAATAGTAAGTACTTTTATTTTACATTTACTGATCTCCAAAGATCTCCAAAGATGAGGAAAAGTCGAAAGTCGAAGCAAATTACCACTCCATCTTCTCACTCCATGAGATCTACTCAAATGGCCATTTTATTTTAAATGAACTGGATATTTTTTTTTTTTTTACTAGATACCTACTTTTTTTCTATATTTTTTACTGTCTACTTCTACTGTATATAATATTAGTAGATACGGAAAGTATTATAGTAATAGCAAAAGGCTTTGAACTAGCTCTCGAAATCCTGATCTGAAAGACTATTTTTACAGCTTATTCCAAGTTTAGCTCTTAAACCCCCTCGTGTCATTCGAGTTGGTCACCACCAACTGATCCTAATAGTTTCCTCGTTTTTCAAAAGTTGTTAAATTGCTTCAAAAAGCTCTTATGATAAGCCTAGAGAAAAAGAACAATCCGAAAACCGACATTTTTGACAAAATTCAATATAAAAATTACATTTAACTTAACCAGATTTTGCATTTTGTTGCACAATTTTATGTAAAAATCTTAAAAATAGTCTATATGTTATACTATTTAAGAGACTATTTAATTTAATGTGGGAGTTTTACAGAAAAAGGTCACTTTTAAATGTTAAAAATATCATTTAAACTGATTTTTCTTTAAATTTGCTTAATTGTGAGGTTAAATCATTTATGAGACAATAGTTTTTGACAAGATCTGAGTTATAATTTTGGATATTTTGATCTAATTTTGAAAATTAAATTAAGTAAAATGGGCCTTTTTCTCCTGATCAGACATATTTGTATTATTTCAAAGCGAAAATTGTCCTTTTTTCTGTCTCTCTTGAAAGTCAATTTGAAATTCGATGTTTTTGTCCCCATAATGTGAATTCCCATTTATTTTTACGACTGTTGCTTTCCACTCGAAATTACACCTTTTTATTAATCCTCCAACAATTCTGGGGAAAGTTTAGAATTTTTTTCTCTTTTTCCAACAATTTGAAGATTTTTAAGAGTTGTCTAAAATCTACCGTAGTATACCATACTATATGTAGTAGTAATATAGTATCTATAGTAGGTATAGTAGTTTAATGTACTGGGTAAGCTCAATGGGTTTGTACTAATTGCCTCGAAAAGGGAAAATAACTCGTCCATTTTTCCAGCTCTGGTCTCTGGAGACGTACTTTCAGAGGCTGATAATGAGCCTGAGGCTCTTCTAACTAGAATATAATTCGAGTATTATTTCCACTACCCTACCTATCCAACTAACGTACACAAGTAAACACGCACAATCTTCAAAATATTCCGACATTTTCAGTAGTAAAAGTTTAATTAAGGATAAGTACCTACAGAAATACATTAAAGTTTTAAAGCTCTGAAAAACTACATTTCAACCTCAATTTTACAAATAGATGCAAGTAAAATTGAAATCAAAATTTGGTTTAACATACCTATACATGATACAATTTAAGTTCAAAAATGAAATTATAACTACAAAATCTTACAAAATCTTAGAAATATTCAATCAAAAATAGTTTATATTTATAACTTTGAGTAACTTTTTAAAACAATTACTGATTCATGCTTAAATAAGATGTAAATTTAAAATATAAATTCCAAAGCCCTACTATTGTTATAATCAAGAAAATTTGATTTGATGAACTTTTCGAGTGTTTACTTGTTGGTAGTAAAATTGGAATAAAATGAAATGACAGACAAGGGACCCCTACTACAACTATTATAATTTCTAGTATAGTAAAAGATTCTAGAAGTAAAACCAAAGCAAATAATGCCTAGCTAACCTACTGTACTATGGTTTAGTTGGTAAAGTACTACAAAAGGTAATTACATAGCCATGTTCAGATCCTCTGGTTTTCGGCCCAGAGTTTCCCTTTTACGGGCCTAATTAGCAGTTTTAATTATCTTTATCTAGAAACTTTTTGCAACATTTTGGAAGGAATGAGTTTAAATATTAAATATGTATTCGCTAGTGGTATCATAAAAATAACTATGTATCCATAATACAGTTTGAACCCGCAAACAGATTGTATTGTTAAATTTTATTTCCTTATTAGTACTTACATATCTACTGCTACTCTGCTAGCTATTAAAATACTTGGGTATGTATTCCAGTAGAAATAAGTACCTATAGAAGAGTACCCTACATATATAAGTATGGGATATTTTTTAAGTCATAATCAAACAATAGAGAAATGAAAACTTGGGGCTGTAGATAAAACTAAAATAAGTTCTTACACTTGGGTAGGCAGAAATAATTGGGATTAGTTGTCGGTCTAGTTTGATTTAACTTTGAAATCAAATTTTTTCCAACTCTGGACAATTATACAAAGTTAAAATAACAAAAAATATCTCAATCCATTTCAATTAGATATACACTTCCTACCATAAGTATCCTACACATTTTTCCAATGCTCTCAGGACTCAGGAGTAATATATCAGTACCTACACACTGATACTTTACAAATTTACAGTTGTAAAAAGTTCAAAATTTTGGAAATTTTTACAAGTCTAATAAAAAAAAAGTAAACAATACGGATATTTACAATCCGATGATCTACCTACTGTACCAAGTTATATAAATGCTACTGGGATTAGCTTAAAATATAAATTTTGGATTCTAGATTTTCCACTTAATATTTTGCAGCTTTTTACATAAAAAAGAGCCTACAACTACGAATATAAAATTTTCTAATACTTTGCAGTTTCTACATTGTTATTTTTTCTATCAAAAGCTGTTAAATATTATGAAAAATGTGAAGGAGAATATTTTGCGCTAACAATAGTAACATTTATAATTTGATTTGATTTATTTGGACCAGACGGTATTGGGTTAGACCAATCTAGTTGATATGGACAAGCCATATCATATATCACTTGTAATTAGATACAAAAAACAGTCTTGTAAGTAAGTACAAAGCCTTCAGGGATCTTTTTAAATTTGATATTTTAAGCTTTGGATTGAGTGACCATATCTTCATATCTGTTAAATTTATAAAATAGTTTACGAGTAAACCTGTGGATTTGGCATTCGAGTAAATACCTACTTGTAGTATATACCTAGTACAATTCTAGGTCTAGAATTAGAACATAGGGTAAAGGTACTTAGTTATATGTATTTAGTATTAGGAAAAGTCAAATCTTTGAAAGCATCAAAACATCAACTTTTCTCCCCCCAAAAAATCTCGAAATTTCAGCCGAGCTGAGAGTGAGCTGAAATGAGAATTGAAAGAGCTGAGCTAATGCTAATACATTAGCTTTTGTACACAAACCAGAATTTACACAGATATCCTTACAATAATAGGTAGGCAGTTAATATTATGTAGGGGATAGGCGGTGAAAGAACTTGAAAAATTTCAAGAAAAACCTCAAAGTTTATAGAATAAAGATAAAAGTGATAGACCGAGAAAAATCGAACCATTTATCAAAAAAACCATTTTCAAAAACAAAGAAATTTTCAAAAACTTAAAAAATCAAATTCTAATGAAAAGATTTAGGTACTAATACTTTTAGATATTATTAACTGATATAGTTTCTCTAACCATAAAACCAGTCAGCTTTGAATCTGAAAAACCAGATTTTGAAATTTAACCTTGATTTACAAGTAAATATGCACCTCAGAAAAAATTAAGGCTAAATCGAGGTTCTCAAAATCTGTTTGTTGTTCAAATCTGCAAATCTGCAAAGTTTTTACTTTCTGGCTAAATTTTGTGCAAAAAAATCAAGATTTTAAAATTTGAATAGGTAGAAAAGAAATAGAAAATGTTGGAAAAAAGTCTACTATTTTCTCCAAGTTGGTCACATATTTTGAAGCTAATTTTCGATTTTATCCAAGTAAAATTTCGGCAACTTATTTCCCTTATCTTGAAGGGATTTAACTCCTTCGGGAAATAACTCTCTCATACTCACTTGTCCATCTTCATTTTCATTTACTTATATGTACATAGTACTACTACATACTGGAATATACACCCCACTTGACCAATTCCTTCTCACAAATTTTATACTTCAATTCACTTCCGGTGACATGAGGAAACTCACAATCTTGAAAACCTCAAGAACTTGAAATAAAAAGAAGGTAAGAAAGAAAAAGTTTCATCTGGATCTGGTCATGTTATTCTTATGGAATTTTGAAATTCTGCTGGAATTTGTTCTATTTGGTGTGCCAAGGGTGGATAAATTAAGACTGAAGTACCCTACAAGTACATATACCTACTTGTACTGGTATTAAGTTAAAGGAAATGAAATTTTTCTCTACTTTTTTTCTCAAAATAAGTCTATTTAATTCTCTTGGGTTCGTAAGTAGCAAAGTTATATCAGCAGTACACTACCAGTAGTACTTACCTTTGAATTGTATCCTCATTAATTATTTACAAATCCGTAAAAGTTCATTTTAAATCCGACTATCCTCTGGATAAAAGCTTTTTTTTACTAGCTCGCTCATAAAAATTATCCAGCATAAAATTTCAGTAGGGTACTTGCCTACAAAAATTGTACCTAAAGTAAAAAAAACTTTAAAAAGTATCTTTTATTAGAGAGCTTTTAGTCTCTAATTATTATTATGTCAATTTTTGAAATCTTAGATTTTGTAATGTCATATAGACAAAAATCTTAGGATTTATAATTAAAAAAGAATATAAATACTATATAGGTACTTTGTATCAATGACTTATAGTTTTATTCAATCAATATTCCTGTTGGTATTTTATAAATCAAAAATAATATTAATAAAAGTTCGAGCTTTTTATCCTGGTCTGTATGTAGAATAATAAGGAAATAAGAAATGCAGATAATATTATTATGCTCTGAGCTCTAATAAATTATTCTAAATATTTATGACGTCGACTAGAGAGCCTTATTTGTAAGTACCCTACTACATATACCATACATACTAGTAATTTAAAAGTTCATTTTGATCTCACAACTATTTAGCAAAATAGAATACTTGTGTAATAGTAAAATAGCAAGATATTCTCATATGCATGTATAAGTAGTACTATAGTTTGCATTATAAGGTTAAAATAGTCTCAAAAATAAAGTTTTTCTTGAAACTAAAAACTAAAAACTTTTCCATTAGTGAAGCTCGAGTCTAAATTCTAAATATACCAGTACCTACTACTACTGGTAGGGTACTGTAGTAGGCCTTCTAAAAGTAAATTGGTAAAAAGAATAATGTTTTATAAAATTTGTGCTTAATTCAAAATGAATATATTAGACTAGTTGTATGTACTTACTAGTACTATTATGCTAAAGAGCCTATTAGCATACAGTATAGAACTGGGACATAAAAGGATTCTGAAAAAGATAGAAACTAAAACCATACTATGAAACTTTTAAAATATAGAATATCAGAAAACTTCTTAGTTCAACAGTGGTATC
This sequence comes from Nanhermannia cf. coronata Gr-Ori-00579, assembly GCA_034699045.1. NCBI lineage: Eukaryota > Metazoa > Arthropoda > Arachnida > Sarcoptiformes > Nanhermanniidae > Nanhermannia > Nanhermannia cf. coronata Gr-Ori-00579. The sequence continues at coordinate 6,208 of JAQIXA010001144.1, read as the reverse complement.
AAGCCTATTTTTACAATATAAATAAGGTACTATCAGTATATTACCTCCATGTGTATTTATAGTTTTTTTATAATTGTAATTATCATCAAAATCCAACTTGATTAACGCCGAAAGCCTTTAAGTCAGATTGAGATGAACAAAATGGAGCTTCCAGGGATAATTTATATAAGTTTTATATAAGTTTTTGGAAATTTTCGATAGAATTTGCCACATCTTTTACTATATAATAAAATAATAGTTTGACTTACTATGTACTTATGGTTAGTACATATACTATATGGGTAGGGTACTTAAATATAGGTTTGAGATAGTGAATAAAATACATGGAAATAGTTTTTATTAGCTGGAAGGCTTTGCTGAAAGATCCAGAGAGAGTTACTAATTAGCCAGACCAACTTAACCAGCCCAACTTCTTTTTTGAATTTAAAACTTTTTTTGCTTGCTGTCGAACCGGATATCCTTCAGATTACTAATATTTACTCTTTTTATCATCGAAATAGCTCGAAATTTATAAAAATACAATATTTCCAATAATATTTTTAAAAAAAAGCTCTAAAAGTTTGCACAATACATGCTAGTAACACACTTATATTTTCGAAATTAATTCTATAAACTTAAGTCCATTTTTTTTTACCAATCTGTGAATAAATAACTTTTTTTGAAGACATTTTTGCTTATAATGTAGATTAATGGGTCAAATAAAAGGTTAAAAAATTAGATCTCTTATCATATTTGTACGATTTCAATATCAAGATAAGCAATTAGAGCAGTTATTAAAGATTAATTTCGATTTCTAGGTATGAAAATGTGAAATATTTATGATTTTTTATTATACAGATGCGATAGTAAGTATTTTTAAATAGTTTGAGTCCATTCACAAATATTTTATATATAATTTAATCATAAAATTAAATATCTTAGTTAAATTGTCTAATGGCAAATTAAGTTTTGAAATTTTTTATTTTTTATTTTTTAATTTTATTTAGTATTAATCTTTTGGATCTGAGATGCGAGCTATTTAATAATGGTTTATTATGAATATAAAGCATCCCCAAACACATGTTAATCCCCCATAAGGTGACTTTTATTTCATTTCCTCTCCTTTCTCATTCACATTCTCATTAAAAGGGAAAGAAAGTTGGTGACTTTTTTTGTGGGACAAAAAATAAAATAAAAGAGCACAGCTCTCTCTCCTCTTTTTGTCTTATTTACTTAATAAGCTCACTTTTTCGCACTTTTTACACTTATATATACTTATAGACCAAACTAATATGTAGCTAGAAAAGTCTTTTACAGTTTTTGAAAGCAAAAGAAAGAATAAAATTAGATAAGAACTACTACATAGTCCTAATAGTAGTAATATGAACAGTCACTGTGTACTCTTCCTAACTGCACTGTAAGTACTACTAATATTAGTTTATAAAGTTTTGTTCAAAAACTTTCCATCTTTTGTCTTGCAAAGTCTATTCCTTACCATCATATCACAGAACAGAGGAAGATACCATAGCTAGCTGCTGCTGGTTCCTATTCAAAAGGCAAAAACTTTTGCTCAAAAGCTGAGATATCTTTTGTACCCCCTATTATTAGCATTTTGTGCAATGTTTATCTTACTACTTTCATATTTCATATCATAATCATATCGTTTTGTAATTTTACCTTCAGTTTAGTCTAATGAGAATTAAATTCGGTTTTGCAAAAAAGGCCTAGGTTTAAAATTACCTACAATACGTAGGTAGATATGGTATAAATCAGTTCAAATTTTGGTCAAAAATCTTCTTTAGAATTTAAAATTTAGCTCAAAAAACTCAATACAGAATCCTATATGCATGTATCAATATTTGGTCATTCAAACTAGGTATACAGAAATCTCTTTAGATATTGACTAAAGACTATAAAATTAAGAAATTACAAGCTAAATAGGCCTTTAAACCTCATAATTTTATTAAAATTATAAAATATTTACATAGTTAGAAACCGTTTGAATTTTTTTTTCAAAAAATTAAGCTTTAAAACTGGCACAGTAGTTTGATTTCTTGATTTACTGAAATTTCTCAAAGGTTTTTGGAATAAAGTTCTAAAATTCTAAATTTCAATGTGATATTCTGATTTAGTGGCCTTTTTATGCCAATTTTAATTTTTTTGACATTATTTTCAACTTTTTTTTTTAATATTTTAATAATTCGAGCTTTATATGAAGATTGTATGCGATCTATTTGTATAATATAGCGGGGGTAGATTTGAAATTTGCTGTTGGTGTTTATATAGAAAATCTCCCGCAGATCATCCGAGTCGATAAGTTCCCCTTGGTGAGTCCTGTATATAAAGACTAATAAATGAAATACAAAATCGAGAATAAAATAAAATAAAATAAAATAAAGAAAAAGCTGAAATGAAATCGAGAAAGAAAGGAAGTGAAACTTCCCTTCTTCTTAAGAAGTAAACTTCAATGTACTCGAACAATAAATTATTCTTATATATTTTGTACAAGAAATAGATTACAAATTCAATGCAAACCTTACGCTTTATATACCAAATCAGCTCTGATATCCGCTATAGAAAGAGAGCTTCAAAAAAAAACTCGATAACTTTCTTTCTACTTGATTTATTTAATTCAGGATGATTAGAAATAAGTACTCGTATGTAGCCTGGTAGATTTATTTATAGTATTTTTTTCTCAAATTCTTTAATTTATTTCATCCAAAATTCCAAGTTTACACTTTATATTAGGTATAGTGAATTTCTATACTACACTTGATAGAGACTGATAGATTTGACAAAAATAGTAATTACTTACTTACATTATAGTCTAATTATGAGTCTATGTTTTAGCAAGGGAACTGATCTTTTAGTGTATCTCTGTATTTGATATGTGACCTAGTGTAAAAAATTCCTTGCCTATAGTAATTTAAATCCAATTTCACAGGTTCTCAAAATACCATGGTTTTTAGCCTGTCGTATTAAGATACCTCAAGAAATAGAATTTCAAAACCTTTTTAAGGTTCAAATTATGTGATTTTGACCAAACAAACCGTATTATTTGGATTAATGTTTTAGGTTCTTGGTTCTCTATTGATTAAGCACATTTTGTACAATGTCACATATCAAGTCCCAGGTACACAGTAAGGTCTGTTCCCTGCCTACAATAAATTCTACGGGCATAAAGTTGTGACTTTTTAAGCTGATTATACAAATTTTAACAAGTGTTCCCCTTATTTTTGTAAATAAAAATCCTGTAGTACAATTTGGAAACGATTTTTTTTTTTGAAATTTTATATTGTCTTATTATAAGTAATTCTTATCTTATACCTATGTATATATATGTATATATATGTATGTATATGTAAGTAGTAATTTAGTAGGAAATATATTTTTCAGATATGCTCAATAAATATAATATGCTAATTGTTCATAGACACCTTATAATTTTTTTTAGATAAAAATGACTTACCTAAGTACCTTACTATAATTTTCAAAATCTATTGTTTATATATGTAGATATCTTATAGTAGTACATACTTAAGTATTATATTTTAAATTTTAACTAGTCTGATCCAACAAAATTGTCACATAATTAATATCACTCTTGAGAATTTTGTGAACTTATCATTGTTACACAAAAAACCCTAATGCCATCATTTACATTTCGCTGTTCAATTCCATTTTAATAATTATAATTATAATTATAGTACTTGCTATGTATGTACTAGGTATTTTTTTAAATAAAAATTTGACTAATTCCTTGGACTACATTGTTTCCTTACAGTTTGTGGTTTTGATGGTGATGGATTTTGAGGTCCATTTTTTGAATTCAAGTCCTTAAAAGTACGAAAACGACCATCTTTTGATACCTAAAATGTACCAAAAAAAAGAATATTAAAAAAAATTTAATATAACATAACGCTAAATGTATATTTATTCAAAAAAATTCTATAGAATCCTACTGTATGTAAGATTTTTAGATAAAAATGCTGCTAATTTTCCATGTTTTAACAAAAAAAATTCAAATTTGGTTTCAAATTCAAGTCACTTTTGGCCTAAAATTTTGATATTTTTTATAAATACCTACATAGATATTTAGTATGATTAGAATAAAAAAAATCTAACCTGAGGTACATTTGTAGGTATTTCCTTATGAGTAGGCTTAATTTCCGAAGCTTTCTCATAGTAGTATTGGGCTCTTCTAAAATCTCCAGCTGTTTTCAACACATTCGCAGCACCAAGTACAATTTCATAGTCATTCGGAGCCAAATCGACAGCTCTGAAACTAGACTCAATGGCCTCTCGATAACGTCCCTGGTGAGCCAAAAACTGGCCTGAAAGTTACAAAAAATGACAAAAATATTAAAATAAACTGAAAAATATAAAGGTATATTTGCAAGTATCTAAAAGTTTCAGTATAACCACTAGTTAGTATTACAATACAATAAGTATCTACTACAGATAGACGAAAAACATGTCTTGAAGTTTGTGTATAAAGTGCTAAATTAAATTTCCAATTGGTTGGCTAAATTATTCATTGGCGGTGAGAAAAGCCTCCTAATTAGTGAATCCAGCAAAATCCAGCAGGCATTTGATTTAACTGTTGACTTTCATCACAAGTTTATTTTCCACTAATTTATTTATTTATTCGACAACTAACAGCAATACCAATACCTACAATATCTAGTTTATTTGAGCTTAAATCTAAATCTAAATCTAAATATTATTTATTTACTTAAAGTTTACCTCTATTTCTGGTTCTATTAGTATTTTCTATTCTTGAGCTTAAAAATACTATTGAAATTGTCATTTCACCAAATAATTCTCGATTTTCTGGTCATATTTCATAATATTTAGAACCTAACCTGACATTGAAAAGGAAATATAAATCTGTTACATCAGACTTTAGAATTTGAATTTGATAAATATCTGTGTAATGCTGTATCATAGTTCTAGTACTGCCTATATAGGAGAGAAGGTATTTCAAAATGGATGCATTTTCGTATGAGATTCTACGAGAATCATAAATAATGATATTTTTGGTGTTGAAATTTATTGAAAACCCTATCTGGATTTTAATCCCATTGGACCTTGGGGCGATTTAAAGTCATTCAAATGGAGATAAATAAATGAGATTGGGGATCCAAGATAGGTGATGGTGTAGGTGATGGTAATGAAACGATAGTATTTATTAAAGTGCTAGAATATTTATAGTACTTATCAGTATCAGTATTTGATAGACATTAATGTACCATTAGATATTACATAGTAGGGTACCCTAACATAAGTATATTCTAGATACACTAGTTAGTAATGGAAAATTTTTGAATTTTTGAATTTTGACTTACCGTAGTGATGGTACACTGAAGAATCACTCGGAGCCAATTTTTTAGCCCTTCTGAACCAACTCTCAGCTTCTAGTAGTCGTGTTTTCTATAAAATAAAATACAAATTTTTTTTTCAAATTCTCAAAATCTATGATCAATAAACAGATTTGAGTACCCTATCTATAGGCTTTTCCGAGAGACTAATAAATAATAAGCACAAGTACAAGTGTTTTTAAATAATTGTGAATGTTAAACGCCGTTTGAAAAATTTAATTTTTTTAAACTATCGAGTAATTTTTTAAAGTTGGATTTCAGGTTAGATTGGCATTGGCATAAAAATATTTTCAAATTTTCATAGTTGTACATAAAAATAAATCCTAGATTTTTAAATATGTATAACCTTATACATGTACATTGTAGACAAATTCAACTTATTTAAAAAAGTCTTAAGATTCAATTTATGACATACTCGTCAAAACCTATTTTATTTTATAAGAAATAATACTCGTAATGATACTAATTACTGTAACTATATGTTTTGATTTTACTTACGCCAATTTTTTTAATTTTTTAAAAAATTTCAAAAATCTTACATTTGAAGCCAGCATTTTCCCATAAGTGAGTTGTGAAGGGATGTGAAGTGGATCTGCCTTCAAACTGGCCTTAAACCATTCCTCGGCTTTTGCAGAATCCCCGATTTTATGAAGAGCCTCACCCATTGCACTGTACAAGTGCTAAAAAAGTAAAATTAGAAGAAAAAAATTAAATACAAAATTTTCGGTAAAATTTCCAAATGTCATACATATAATGTCATACATACATCGCCGGAAATTTAGCTAATTTTCGTAGGATACCCCATATTAGCCTGTTTTAAGAAAAATCGACTTATTAGGAGCTGAAAA